>SNQJ01S0098797.1:30170-55959 GCA_010110895.2 Picea sitchensis | reverse complement strand
GAGAAATGTTGAAAAGGTTTCAAATGGAAGATTCTAAACCTGTGGGTACACCTATGGTTACTGGATGCAAATTAAGCAAGGATGATGACTCTTCTGATGTTGATCAAAGTTCATATAGGTCTATAATAGGCAGCCTGTTGTACATCACAACATCTCACCCAAACATAATGCATGTTGTTGGAAGGGTAGGAAGATATCAGTCTGCACCTAAACAGAGTCATTTATAAGCTTTCAAAAGGATATTCAGGTATTTAAAAGAAACAATGACTTATGGTCTGTGGTATCCCATAAATCAGAATTTTCAGTTAACTGCTTATTCATATGCAGATTTGGAAAAATGTGTTGATGAGAGAAAATGCACCAGTGGAGGAGCATTCTTCCCGGGTGACTCATTAGTAGCATGGCTTAGTAAAAAGAAAGGTTCTATTTCCTTATCAACTACAGAGGCAGAGTACATTGTTGTTTCTACCTGTTGCACTCAGGTATTATGGATGATTTAGACACTTGCATACTTGGAGGCAAAATACGCTGCATCGATCCCAATTCATTGTGATAACACTAGTTCCATCAGTGTGTCTAAGAATCCTGTATTCCACTCAAAGACCAAGCATATTCCCACAAAATACCATTTTTTGAGAGAGCAGGTCACCAATCAGGCTGTTCAAGTCCATTACATTCCAACCATGGAACAAATTGCAGACATCTTTACTAAACCCCTAGCTAAGACACCATTTGAATATCTCCGACAGAAGTTGGGTGTCATCCCGTCTCACACCTAAGAGAGTCCATCCTGTTAGGGGGAGTTTAGTATTGATTGAATATCTGATACCTCCTAAAAAAACTGCAACATCTCAGGAGAGCATGTTTTCTTTGACATTGATGTCAAAGGGGGAGAAAAGGAGTGGTCCGGACCAGATGCTACAGTTGGAGGTCCAAACAGTTTAGCACACTCATTCAGGGTTTCCATCAATGCCAAATGGGGAGATTGTTGGCATGTTTATAGGCAGGTATGCTTGTCATTGATGGAAAGATCAGAGTATGCAGCAACTACAAAACATGGGCAACGTAAGCTCAGAAGAGATAGTGCGGAGGTGCACAAAGAGTGCAAGAGTGTGATTATTTATTTGATGGAAAACAGGCAGGCAAGTAAGATTAGAAGTGCAAGGATAATTGCGTGGAAAGATCATAAGCATAAACTCCATTTTAGAGTTTCGAATACCGGGCATTGGAGGAGTCAAGGAAGAAACTCATGACAAGAATGTTGAAACGATGAAATGTGAAATGCCAGAATATGTTGAGCTAACTCCATTTTAAAGTTTCAGATACCAGGAGATTGAGAAGTCAAGAGTTGAGACTCTTCAACATAGGAGTCCTAGAGTTGCAAAATCCAGAATCCCGAAATCCCGAAAGAGGCACATCAACAAAAGTTTTACAGACCAGAAAATAACTTCATTTTGGAGTTCTGGATACCGGGATTTTAAGTGTCAAAACACTTCACCACAGGAGTCTTGGTATCGCAAAATGAGAAACACTGAAATCCCGAAAGTAGGAGACAGTTCCGAAGAATGGGAGTTGAAGTGTCAAAACACCTCACCACAGGAGTCCCAGAATCGCGAAATGTGAAACATCGAAATCTTGAAAGTAGGAGACAGATTTGGATACCGGGATATGGAGGAGTCAAGTGTTGAGACTCCTCATCATAGGAGTACTGAAGTTGTGAAGTGCGAAAAGCCAAAAAGTTGATCTGACTTCATTTCGGAGTTTCGCAGACTGGGATTTGGAAGTGTCGAGAACATTCACATTAAGAATGTCAAAATCACGAAGTGATCTGGGCCGATAGATCCAAGAGGAGATTGTGGCAGACCACGTCAGAAAGGACAAGTGGAAGACTATGACACATGGTACGATCAGACAATGACAAATGTCGAGTTGATTAGGAATTTCAGGCCACTGGAAATCAAAATTCTAAGTGACACGTGACACCCACTCCGGTCATGACACATCATCGAGTGACGCAATAATGACCTCACTCCGAGAGTTTTTGATTTGGGATTTTTACCTCCATCACTCCCCAAAAGTCCCTAAGGATGAAGTCCCAGAGCAAAGGATAGCCATCTGATCACCACAGATCGAGGACCGTTGATTTGGAGATCGAAGTGCTTGTGTGATTGGAGAGGGGTCATATTCTGGTGGTCACATCGTCGAAGAACTGTAGAAGAGAACTCGAAGCGGCAAGCTCCATTTCAGAGTTTTGGGGATTAGGACATGGAGAGTAATGAAATATTCACCACGGGGATCCCCAAATGCCGAAGTGTTAAATGGAGAAATGAACGCAAGATTCAATGAAGTCAATTCAACGTTGCAAATGAATTTGAATAAGATCGGAGGGATATTGTTGCACTTCACAATGTAACTGCTAGAAACAAATGATGGTTTCTGCCAGAGGATGAGCTAGTCTATGATAGAGAAGATGAAGAGTATCTATTTCCAGAGAAGCTGAGGAATCTCGAGATAACACCCAGTGATGATGGATGCATGGGGTAAACATGTAGAGAAGCTAAAGAGTTACCCTGATGATCAGGCAGATCACTCAGAATGAGCAGGAGATGCAGAAAAGAGAGAGACAACGTGGCACCCAGGAGATGGAATAGGTGTGGAAGAGTGAAGTGGAGAAAACACCCCGATGTTGAGGAGATTGGTGTTGTAGAGGATGCAAGAGAAAGAAGTGGATTGCATGCAGAAGGTGCACAGAGAGTATAAGAATGTTGAAAAAAGAAGAAATGGGTGTTTCTATTGAGTGTGATTGAGGTGTGAAGAAGGAGGCAGAGCGCAGCAACAGAAATGCATAGAAGGGGAATGGTGCATTGAAGGGACATGGCACAGAGAGCATAAAAGGAAAAAGAACAGAAAGCCCAAGGAGTGTGCAGAAGACACTGATGCAGACAAAGCAGTGCAGTGTAGTAGAACAGTGATAAGACCAGTAAGCCATTGAAGAAATTTATATCACTGTAATAAGTCTTAATAGAAAATATTTAGATTTCAGGTTAGTAGGGAGGTGCTAGGGAGGACTGTTGTCCTCAGAGGTTCAAGTGGGTGCTTGAACAAAGGGAGTTGTAGATTCCATCTAGTTGCAGCTAAAGAAACTAGGGTGGCAGGGTGGTGCAAGGGAGAACTGTTGTTCTCTGTTATACATATTGGTGCCTGTGTGACTGGAAGTTGGTTCTTCCATCCATTTGGTGTTGGAACACTTAGGAAGTTGGTGCTTCCTTCTAGTGGGTGCTAGAGAGACCAAGGAGTTGGTGCTTCCTTCTAGTTGGTCTTAGAGAATCTAGAGAGTTGGTGCTCTCAGCAAGTAGCATATTGAAAAACAAAGGTTGTAGCCTCATTATGAGTTGGTTCTCATATGTATGATAATGTAAAGAATGTAAAGATTACTTATCATATAAAGAAGAAGAGGTTTTTTCCCTTTATGGGTTTCCTCAGGAAATATCTGTCTCTGTGTATCTCATTTGTGTGAATGATGTTGAATGGTCTATTTCTTACTTCCCTGCATTATTGTGATTGTCATTGAGTGATCTGGAAAGAGTTTAAAATAAGTATGATTGTTTAAGAAAGGTTACAACTGATTCACCCCCCCCAGTTGTCTAACAGAAATGAGACAACAAATAGTTCCAAACGCTTCATCCATTCGATTTAGATACTTGTATTTTTCTATGGCTGATGTGGGTTTTGTATTTGTGTTCATGGTTAAACTATATAATCCTCTTCCTTGAATATGAATTATCATATTCTTCTTCCATGCAAATAAATTGTATGGTGTAAGAATGAATTCTTTTGGAAATTCCATTTTTCCACTGTCTTCAATATTTGGTACCTACAAAAATAATCTGGTATGTATTTTCCCTAGCATTCTATCAACTCTAATACCATGTAAATGGGTTGGAATTGAACATAATAGATCTATCTAGTAAATGAAATACACAATTTACACAGAAAATATGTGAAAAGAGAAGCGTGAGAGAAAGAATGGAAGAATGATCATTAACCAAATGAATGAATGAGAATTTATACATGATATACTCTATATAAATCAACTAATGCGTAGTGGAGGAGAATCCAATGCACCATAGTCATGGTATAGAGTGATTTGGACACACACCAACAGTTACGGGAGTAAACTGCCACCTAGTCTAGTCTCTTAAGCAGTTACAAGAGTGAAATGCCACCTAGTCTGAGTTAAATAGTCTCTCAGTATTCAGTTAATTGAATGAAACAGAGTGAAGTGAGGAGAAGATCAGGGAATCATGAGTAATGTGCTAGTCTGATGAAGATCCCAAGGAAAATCTGCATTAGCTGGTGATGATCCCAATGCTACATGATTATAATCCCAATGTGGCATCTAGATTCCACTCAACTGATCAAACTGAAGTGTGAACTGAAGAGAATATTGTCCTAGAGGAATATTCTCCCTAAACTATAGGATACTTAATAATGACTAATAAACATAGGGAAAACCTTAGGAAACATAAATCATAGGTGTGTGTGAAGTATCTCCAACACAAAAAACTATGAAAATTCTTCCTCTTCTTTTTCTTTGGAATGCTTGACTCCATGCCACTACTGGAAAAATCTACTAAAGTGGTATTCCTGCTACATCACTATGTGGAAATACTTCCACCATATCTTCCCTTCTTCACATTCTTATGCCTCTTCTTGGAAGAGCTTTTTCCCACACCATTGTGAGCCAATCCATGCTTTTGAACATGTAAAGGGGTTTTCAACCTCTCTGACTACTGTAACTCTACATTAATTGGGACTTGTTGTAGATGTTTTTGAATCTCTGAAAAGCTTTGTAGTAAAACTGCATTCAACCTAGCCTACTCGACCTGATCTCTCATGAGCATTTCATTGTCTACCTTCAAAATTATAACAATGGCTATTAAATATAGAGGGGCTTGTCTATCCCTTCGACCATAAAATTCCTCATCTATGAGGTGCGAGGTGTCTTTTATACTACTTGTCACAGTTCATATTTGTTTCCCTTTCAGTACGTCCTACATGCTTAAAAAACAACCATTATTAGTAATTACATTACCAATTAATTCATACATGGTAAACATCATCAAAAATTTCTTAAATGATTTCAAGACACCTTAGAGACCCATTCAATCCTAGAGTTTGAAATATTCTCTAATACCACTCTGTAGCACACCTGCCCCTCCCCCCCCAATACTCTCTTAGGATGGTGGAAGGTTAAGGTTTCTCTTTTTTGTTTCAACTCGGATCTTATCCTAATGACCACATATCAATTATACTCACTGAGATCTCTCTAATGACTATAATCATGCCCAAATACGATCTCTGGATCTAAATTAATAGTCTCCCAAAATATTCATGCTCTCATTATAAAAAAGACATCGCACTGCCACATGGATTCCTACCACTCATACCATCCAATGTGTCACTTGTCATGAACTCTCTACTCATTGGTTCTGACTTCCATGAGACCCTTGGTCGTTGTCATCATGATTCTACATGCATGTAGCATCAACACCCTCAACACTATATGTTCTGAAAACAAGGCTCTACACGCATGTAGCATCAACACCCTCAATGCTATATGTTCTAAAAAAAATGTCGCTAGCGAGTTTTAACCTCATCTCTAACGATTCTCGGAACCTAAAAAGAAATGGTTCATATCTCGTCGTCACTTACAACTTGCATGATGATTATCGTCCATACTCTCGAATTCTTCCATGACAAACATATGGGACCTATAGGGATTCATGACGTTCATACAGTACACTTAGCAACAAAAAGTGTAGGGGAGTCTCATTTCAAGAATAGGATTAAAACCCTATTGTCGAAATATGAGTTCTTCAATCAAAGCATAAAAGGGTTACAGCAAGAACCCAATGAAAATAAGTATGAAGGATATAAAGTTGAGGCTGATAACTTGTTGTTGTATAATAATAGGCTATATCTACACGCATGTAGCCAACACCCTCAAAACTGGATTTTCTGATGATGATGTTTCTAGCAAGTTTTAACCTTGGATCTAATGATTCTTGAAACCCAATAGGAAATGGTTCATATATTGTCATCACTTACAACTTGCATGAAAATTATCGTCCATGCTCCTGACTTCTTCCACAATGAGAATCTCACCATTCGTCATCCAACAATTTTTTTTTCACCCCAAATCCATTTTCGACATCAACTCATCCTTCGGGTCCTACCCAAACCTCTACTCACCATTTTCGAACAAACGACTAAGATCTCGCTACATCCATATATAACGCTCTAGATTGCAAAAAATGTCTTAGGCTTCCATCATCCTCTGGGACCACTCAAGTTCATTAACCACTCCCTTGGTGACACACATCACTATAAGGGACATGATAGCATCCATTCAGGCCAACCATGTTACCATGACATAATTACTCTGTTCTCACTTAAATAGAACCTATGGTTGATATCACTCTTGTCCATGTGCCAATCAATGAGTCCCATTTATTTCTCGATCCCTTGTCATCATAGACACTCTCCTAGGGACCTTTACCCCAACTTCGATGATCTCCAATATCCCAAAGACAATGTGTCTGGTACCAATGGCTTAGATCTCGTCGAGGTCACTCCCAAAAAATCAACGTTCCTTATTACACCTTATGTTTTCGTCATCGTTGTCATACTCTACATAAATCCTAAGACTCAATTCGTGAGGATGATTCCTTCTAGGAAAAGGGCTGAGATCCACTCACCCTACCAAATCAATGGATAAAAAATCTCCTGACTTAACACAGGGTTTTCTACTGGTTAAAGATATGACTTGGTAACTTACCCAATTTTAAGGGTTCTACAAGGTTTAGTGTTACACATTATTTTGGTCACTCTGATGATGACTTTACAAGCATGTAATCAGACCCTCAAAATCATATTTTTCCTGAGAAAAGTGACTGCTTTCCTCTTCTGCAAGAATACTTTTTAGAAGGACGTCACAGGCTACCCAGAGTGTATAGTGCAGAAATCAAAGATTTTTGCAGGCTACTCTATATCTGGCCTGCGGGATTTCCGCAAGCTACTATATAGGCAGGGTGCAGTGGAATTTGAAAGCCAAAATAGGAAAGGGGTTCAAGAATTTTCTAGAAGGGGAATCTTCTGGAATGTGAGGTGGCACCTGTATGGTTATGATCCTATTGACTTCTCTGATCTGGTGGGATCATCCTCATCCCTTTAACCACTTCATCTTCTCCTATATAATAATGGGATTCTCATGGGAAAGGTTATGCACAGTTAAGAAAAGATGAGCAAAGGATTGTTGGAAGAATAGGTTGGATATTGTGTGAAGAATATTATTTCAGTTGATACTTGAGGTCTACATTTGCCTATCAATATTTTGAAGATCATCTTCATGCAAATATTGGAACAAGTATATGTCTGTGTTGGAACGAAGGACCACTAAAAGGGAACTTGCGACATCAAGGAATTTCGGTTGTATCTTCCACTTTTATTCAATATAATACAGTGGCATGTTTCTTTCCCATAAAATTATTCTCATTCTATTACATGACTCCTTGATCACATGTTTGAGTTTTCATTGAATCTATCATAGTTTCTTTCACTTTGGTTGGTTTGTGTCATTGCATATCTAGTTTCATGAGAGCACTGGAGTGAAGAGAGAACAACAAAGATATAAGAAAGTGATCTCAAAGGTAAGTCATAAATTCCTTCTTTGACACTTAGATCAATGATTGTAACTTACGGAAAACATCATGTCCTGTCCTATTTTGTTCTAGATCCAGATGGATCTAGGGAGATGAGTTTATGTCGGCATTTACCGATTTATCTTATAACAAAATTGGTGACTCCACTAGGGATGTTCCCTTGGGGAGGGACACTAGGCTGAACGTTCGAACCCCAAATGGGATTGGAAGAAACGAGGTATGACTGGCCCAAACTAGGGGGTATAAAAGAGCTAACTTGAGGTTGTTTCCCCCTAGATGGTTGTGTATTTCATTGAATAAGAAGATTCCAATACTGGGCTAGTGATTTGGGGATGTTTTATGGTTTTTTAGTAAAACCTCGAGTTCACTCTTCATTCGTTCTCGTGCTCGAAAATTTATGAGAATTTAACCGAGTATACTTTTGTCATCCTTTAGTACTCGTCTTGCTAACATGAAAAGTGACACACATGGAGTATCATTTAATCTCTTTTCACACTCCATAAAAACGAAAAGATTGTTGAGCGACCTTGTTTTGTTCATGCTCATAAAAGTATTTGAATAAAACGTTCAATGGGTGATAGATTATCATTTTTTCGATCACATCGAGCTATTTTACAAAAAAGGAACTGAGAGAGTTCTATTTAAGTGTTTTTCAGACTCTATAAAAATGAAAAATCCCCGAGTTTTCTATCTTTGGACTCGTTAAACAAACATCGAAAGACCCACATGGTACCAAACCACTCCTTCTTAGGGTTCATTAAAAATACTCCGAGGGACTCGTTCGAAGGATGAGCTTACATTACAAGAATATGTTATCCTCCTCAAGCTTGTGTAAAAATAAAGAGGTACTCGCCAGAAATGGTGGGGGAAATTTGGGAAATAAATGTGTCTCTCCATCCGTGTCAGTGGCAGTACTAGTCACTCTTGATCATGACACCCATGTTTTCATTATTTAAATCTGGGTTGGGAAATCCATTTGTCTCTCGTCTGACTTTCTGCAAGTTTACATCTTGGGTCGTCTTTGAGTCAATGCTTCCAAGACTATCATCATGTCATCAATATGTTCAAGAGAAGTCCTAATAATCCCTCTCTTGAGTCATCCATTTTCAATTGTCAATTCATATCATGTCATCCTTCCCTATGTCAATTTCAAATCGTATTCATGTTTTACGCTATCCTAAATATGTTACTTATTTTTTTTCATTGATGGGGGATACATCAAGGCCCTCCTGTGATGAGTCTCTCCCTGTCGAATTCAAATCATTATCCAAGGATGAGACTGAGAAATCATTTAGTATATTAGAGCCTACATGCCCTAATGGCATGTTTCTTTGCTCTTGATAGTGAATTCACATCATTGGTCCATGATCAAAATATTCCATCGAATGTTCGACTTCAACTATTTTATTCACATTCGTTGGATTGTATTACAATACCTTGGGATTCATTGACATCAATGGTGATTTTCCTCATGCTTTTTAACAATTTTCATTAATAACCGTTAATCAAGCGGTTTCTGACCATGTTTGACTGTGACACCTGTAATCACATGGCTAGATTCGTACTTATAGACGATGGGTTTGAAGACCCTTGATATCATCATTCATGGTCTAGGTTGCGATGGAATATTGATGATTTGTATTGATGCATAGATCCACTTTGTATGTCTCATGGTTATGGTTGCATCCAAATTTTTCTCATACATAAATCCACAGTGTATTATTAGTGTCTATGTAACATTTTGATGACATGGATCCACAGTGTATTATTAGTGGCCATGACTTACACTTATGAGTTCAATCATTTGTAGTCTGAACATGGGAATGTCTACTTTAGATATGGTATCATATTGTGCAGATGCTTGTTTGTTTGTAGGTTCCCGATTGGTGTGTTCTTTGTTCTCGACACACACACACGTATTTTACAAAGTATTTTGGTCCTCACAAGTTTCGGCCTCATACTTTTGGGGGCATTATGTTACACATTATTTTGTTCATTCTGATGATGACTTTACAAGCATGTAATCAGGCCCTCAAAATCATCTTTTGCCTGAGAAAAATTACTTCTTTCCTCCTCTGCAAGACTACTTTTTAGAAGGACGTCGCATGCTACCCATAGTGTACAGTGCGAAAATCAAAGATTTTCGCAGGCTGCTCTATAGCTAGCCTGGGATATTTCCACAGGCTACTATATAGGTAGGGTGTGACAACATTTGAAAGCCAAAAGAGGAAAGGAGTTCAAGAATTTTCTAGAAGGGGAATCTTCTGGAATGTGACGCGGTGTCCGTATGGTTACAATCCTACTGACTTATCTGATCTGGTGGGATCATCCTCATCCCTTTAACCACTTCATCTTCTCCTATATAATAATGGGCTTCTCATGGGAAAGGTTAAGAACAATTAAGCAAAGTTGAGAAAGGATTGTTGGAAGAATAGGTTGGAGGTTGTGTGAAGAATATTATTTCAGTTGATACTTGAAGTCTACATTTCTCTATCAAGATTTTGAAGATCATATTCATGCAAATCTCGGAAAAAGTATATGTGTGTGTTCGAATGAAGGACCACTAAAAGGGAACTTGCGACATCAAGGAATTTCGGTTGTATCTTCCACTTTTATTCAATATAATACAGTGGCATGTTTCTTTCCCATAAAATTATTCTCATTTTATTACATGACTCCTTGATCACATGTTTGAGTTTTGATTGAATCTATCATAGTTTCTTTCACATTGGTTGGTTTGTGTCATTGCAGATCTGGTTTCATGAGAGCATTGGAGTGAAGCGATAACAACAAATATATAAGGATTCAATATCAAAGGTAAGTCATCAATTCCTTCTTTGACACTTAGATTAATGATTGTAACTTAGGAAAGGCATCATGTCCTGTCTTGTTTTGTTCTAGATCTAGGTGGATCTAGGGAGATTAGTTTATTTCCACATTTACCAATTTATCCTAAAACATTTAGACCAGGTCTTCGAGAGTCAGAAAACATGATCAGACTCTCACTGGCCTCTCAACTTCGTAAAAATAAATATCTTATATATCTTGCAGGATTTACACATAAATATCATGACTTCCTCAAGACTGAAGGCCCTATATTCCTCATGGGGATCTCTTTGGACAACAAGACACTCATGTTACTGATTAAATGATCCTATTTCCATCTCCTGCAAACTTTCCTCCAAATATGCAAGGTCCATAGGGACACAAACTCTCCACACTTATTCAAATTCACAATTTAGTAAGTTAAATCATCGAAACGAAAAGCATATCCCAATTACTCATGGATTCTATTCATTAATTAATAAGATTATCATTTCCCATCTAAATCACAAATTTACGTGTATGCATCATTCATAAACATTTATGCAAATCAAGTTAAATACTTATCTTATCAAGGGAAATAGTCAACACCAAACGACTGCGAGAGGATGTCTTTTCTCCTAACCCTATGCCATATTGTAGAGTTCCTTCCTACAATACGTCTCCCCTATGTGAAGCCATGATACCACAAGGGGAATGATTCAGTTGGTTTCCAAGCTCAAGATGATCTAGGAAGGTTACCCCCTTCCCACTAAGCTCAGGAACTCTATAGCTTTATCAATTTGTTTCTCAATTGAATTTCCTCTTCACAGGGGAATCCCTTATCTTCCAAACAATCCCTTGGCGACCTCCCCTTACCAGTGTTGGTTTTTTTCCAGTAAGAACTGAGTTGTAGTACTCTCTTTCTCTAGTCTGGATCCGAGTCTTCTCTATTTCAGGGTGACCAATATTAAACTGGAAAATATTCCTATTTTCCTCAAGGAAATACTTCCACTTCCTTCCATTCTCCAATCAACGCCAATGAACACCTATATTCACTGCACTTTTCTCTATGAGTTTGTTTCTCACTAGTTCTTTCTCAAGTTGGCTCTTCTCAAGATCCTAAGTACTTTGTTCTCTCTTTTTCATTTCATTGTGTATGTGCACCCTTGTGCATGCTCTACTTTCCCTTGACACCACTCTTCACTTATTGAGTGTCTAGTTTGGTGGTGTCTCACCACCTTTGATTTGTTCTGTTGACATTATGGTGGTTGCGGGAGGTATTTACCTCCAGGTGTAAACTTGATGAGAATAGAATACTCTGGGAAGCAAGAAGAAACCCTAATGAGTTGGCTAATAACCCTAGAAGAAATGTCGACTCAAAAGGATAACTTGTATTAGGTTATTATCCTCCAAGAGAAGAAGTTAGCCAGAAGAAATAATATATACTAAACAGAAAAATACCCAGAATGAGAAGTTGGCCCAGGAAGTTAGCCATAATTACTATAAATACAAGAGGCCAGTCTTCATTATGGAAAGGTAGTCTCAGAATTGCAGAGCATCACTTGTGCACACTATAGTGTCGAGTCTGATGCACAGGTTTCGAGGAGAGTTTCCATTGCAGTTGCTACAACTAGCATATCACGTTTGGCTTGGACTATCTCTTGGCTAGGGTTCAGACTATCTGATCATCTCTTATTGGTGCACTATCCTTGGGGAAAGGTACGCTGCCCTTTGTTTGGATATCTAGCCTAGGGTTTTCTTCCGTAGTGATTCTCTGTCAAGGTTAAGGTTCTTGGAGGGTGGCTTCGGCCTATGGTTGGGTGACAATAGTGATATTGTTAATGGTAAAATGAGAACATCCATTATATTCTAAAAGGTTATGTGCCCACACCTCCTTCATTTAGGCTAATCGCTAGAAGGAAACATAGTCAGAAGGATATTAAGCTCGTTGAAGAACTATCGCTAGGGTTTCTAGCAGGAGCAGTCACCAAAGCACTACTGTTAGGGTTACTAGCATGTGCAGTTGCATAAACTCTAATCCTCTCATTGAGGCACCTTAAGTGAAGGGATTGATCTAATCTCCAGATAGATCAGTGCACCCTAGCCTAGCACATCTCTTGGTACTCTCAGCAAGCCAAGACATCAAGTTTGAGTTTCTGGTCAAATCTAGGTTTGACCAAGTCAAAGTAGCCATGACTTACTCTATGAAGTCAGAAAACAAGTTAGATGGAGCTTCTAAATTCAGAGCATGGAAGACAAGGATTGACCTCATCCTTGCTAAGAATAAAGTGTTGGATATCATGAAACGAGAGTTTGAAGAAGGAAAAGAGAAGGAACCACAAAATGTTGCAGTTATGGAGAATTTCAAAGACTGTGACATCAATGCTATGAGTATCATAGTGGAATCTATAAAAGACCACTTGATACCCTACATCTCCCATATTGACTCATCGAACAAGATGTACGATGCCCTAACAATCCTCTTCTCAGTCAGAAACATTGGACAAATAATGAGTTTGAAGAATGAGCTTTGTGACTTGAAGATGAATGATGTTGACAACATAACATCATACTTTGTGAGAATAAATCAGTTAAGAGATCAACTACAAGCTATTGAAGAAATCATTTCTGAGAAGGAATTGGTAAACATAGTACTCAATGGTCTTCCCAAGACGTGGGATGCATTTGCCGCAAGCATGAACACAAGGAAGGAGTATCCTACATTTGAAGAACTTTGGAATTGTTGTGCTCAAGAAGAATCAAGGATCAGTGCAAAAGAGAAACCCCAAAAGAAGTACGATGATCAATCCTTCACAGCAAGATTCAAGAATTTCAAGAACAAAAGGAAGTTTGGTTCAAAGAGGAAGACAAATCAAGAGATAGATATTTCAGAAATACAATGCTTCAACTGTCGAAAGTATGGTCACTACAAGAGTCATTGTCTCGAGCTAAAGAAAAGGAAGGAGAAAAACGAAGCATCAGTTTCCGAAGAAAAGGAACCTACAAAGAAGACTAAGGAGGATGAAAGAGACGGCTTCTTCTGAAGGTAACAATACTCTTCTTATTTCTTGTACATATCTTGTTTTCATCGTCTCTATACATATCTTGTATATCTATCTCTTAAAAGATAATATGTTCCAAGAAGAACTTTACTTATGGAAGAACAACAAGATAAGTATTGTCATCATTGTACAAGTTAGATAATACACATGAAAGGATACATCAAACAAATCATGTGGAAGCGATTACAAGATAAGTCAAAATCAGAGTCAATCATGAAGAGAATTAGAAGAGGCAAAGATAGAAATAATTTAGCAATCAAGAGAAAATTGGAGAAAGACTTATGACATTTTGCAGAAGACAATAAGATGGAAGCATGGAATCTGTTAGATGAAGGGAGTCAATTATATATCGCAGAAGACAATAAGGATGCAGACAAAAGCGTGGACTCTGTTAGACGGAGGGAGCCAATTATATGCACTCATACATGAAGCAAGGATTAGGAGGGAGCTAATCCTATGATCCATTGAAGATTATGAATTATATATCCATGGTAGCAACCATGAAAGAAAATACATGTTATGTTCAACCTCATAAGAAGTCTTCTTCGAAGAGAAGCCTTAAAGTATCCCTGGTTTTCCATCCACATCCATGATTCTATAATGAAAGGAATAAGTGGAATCTTTAGGGCATGGAATCTAAAAGAAAGTCCATGGACCCTAGAGCTAAAGAAAAACATTAGGAAGAACATGAAGATTCCAAGAAAGAAAGAAAATCCATAACAACCAGTCATTAAGAATCACAAGATTACCAGCTTGATATGAACTCACTAAAAGCAATCAAGCAGAGGAACTGAAAGTTGTGATGAAGAACAATGTATATATGCAAGCATTGTAAGATCCAAAACTAGAGGTTCTCCCAGATGGAGGGAGAATACTATGAAGATTACTTGTTCCAGTAAACCAAACATACCTCCACATGAGTCTTTATATCATTTGCAATATCCATGGGTTGGAGTTCTACATCAGATGAATGCAAAGAATGTTCTCCAGAGAAATTGAACAAAGAGATTATGAAGAGCAATATCAAGACTTTGAGGCATACCAGAAAGAGACCATTGTATGCAGATGGAAGAATATAACTTGGTGGAGAACCTCCAGTACATAGAAGAAGCATGGTGAAGATTTTCTATAACAAAGATATTGTAATGATTACTCAGAAGATCAGATCTCATGATGATAGAAGAAGTGCCACATGGATATGTTCCAGTTTTCCAACAATGATATACTTTATTGATCAGAGCTACATAAAGCCTTCAAAGAAGACTAGTGTTCCAAACCAAAGTACATTTGAAATCAAGAATTTCATTATCTATTATGAAGTCCAAAAAAAATAAAGTGGTTCTCCAATACATATCTCCACAGATGAGCAGATAAGTAGACATTTTGATAAATCTTTTGTTCAAGATGAAAGAGTTTGTGTACTCAAGATGGAGCTCGTGGAGACAACATCCTTATTGAGAAAGGAAGAGATGACTCCCAGGTTGGGAGGGAGCACTGATGTATTATTGATTGATGGACAATCATTTTTCAGTTCGAAAAATGGTCCAGGATGAGCAGATTATTTCCAAGTTCGGAAAGTGGATTGAGATTTCTGACAGACAGACATTTTCCAATTTGAAAAATGGTCTAGATTGTTGATGTACCATAGACAGAGACTTCCCATTGTGGTTAACATGGGGAGTGGTCTAGGGTAGTCTCTCTTCTTGAGGGTTACTCAAGAATACTGGCTCGCCTCACCGGACAACGATTTCTCATTGTGGTTAACATGATGAATGGTTCCTTTTGGAGGTTGGTGTAGGACAAAAATTTCCTCTTGTGGTTAACAGGAGAAATGGTCCAGACAGTAATTCCTTAGGATGTATTCATTCTCTCCAGGTTGCACTTTGTTTAGTGCCAGAGAAATGGCCCAGGGTGGGGAATGGTCCAAGTTCAACATTCAGGGATAGACATTCCTGAGGGAAGACTCATTCTCTCCAGGTTACACTTTGTCTAGTGTCAGAAGAATGGATGAGGGTGGGGAATGGTCCAGGCTCATAACTCAGGACAATTATTATTCCTTGCTTGAGAAGAATAGTCCAGATAGTTCATCATTGATGTCTTACCTTTTTGAGGGCAGATTCTCTTCCAAGATCTCACAGATGGGAGTGGAAGAATGTCCTAGATGATTCAGTTTATATCATAACATTGTTTCTGTGCAGGTTGATATCAGATGATTGTTATGAAGACTATATGTCTCTATACAGTAGATGTATATTAATGTGGTGGATGTGTTCCACTGTTTGTGACTATACGTCATTTATCAAGTACCTGTGTGCTACTTGGTGTGGTAGTGTACCACTGGATTGTNTATTGTTCTGATTTCCTTGAAGACTATCAACAGTGCTGAAAATGATTATCAACTAGATGAATGATCAATGAACAAAGATTTCCCAAGACAGAAAATGGTTCAGAACATTTATTCTTCTAGATTAGAAGAGTGGCTCTTGTGTCACTCTATGGAGTGAGAATCATGTCTGATTACTCAAATAGAGTATGGTTCCGAGAGATGGTGCAATTGATGACACTGATGGTAATGATGGTGCTCGTGATCTAGTCATGAGATAGTCTATACAACTATGTTGATGCTATCGGGTGAACAATATGTTTGTACTCAATACCATCACCTATAATACCTCCCTAGCTAGGAGGGAGTGTTGATGTTATGGTGGTTGCGGGAGGTATTTACCTCCACATGTAAACCTGATGAGAATAGAATACTTCGGGAAGAAAGAAGAAACCCTAATGAGTTGGCTAATAACCCTTGAAGAAATGTCAGCTCAAAAGGATAACTTGTATTAGGTTATTAGCTTCCAAGAGAAGAAGTCGGCCAGAAGAAATAATATATATTGAACAGACAGATACCCAGAATGAGAAGTCGGCCCAGGTAGTTAGCCAGAATTACTATAAATATAGGAGGACAGTCTTCATTCTGGCAAGGGAGTCTCAGAATTGTAGAGAAGCACTTGTGTGCACTACAATGCTTAGTCTGGTGTGAAGGTTTCGAGGAGAGTTACTATTGCAGCTGCTGCAGCTAGTAGATCACGTTTGTCTTGGACTATCTCTTAGTTAGGGTTCAAACTATCTAATCAACTCCTATTGGTGTGCTATCCTTGGGAAAAGGTGTGCTACCCTTTGTTTGGTTATCTAGCCTAGGGTTTTGTTCCAGAGTGATTCTCTATCAAGGTTAAGGTGCTTAGAGGGTGGCTTTGGCCTATGGTTGGGTGACAATAGCGATATTGTCAATGGTAAAACTAGCACATCCATTATATTCTAACACATTCCTCATCCAATTTTCTTGGGATTCCCATGCCTCTTGGAAAACACGACCCATAGTCCAAGGTTCTCGTTCTAAAGGGGAAATTTCATGGTGTCCTATTGTCAAGTCATTCAATTGGCCCTTGCCTTCTTCAAGAGACCAATTCATGAACAATTATTAACTATCCCAACCACCTCTAATACTTCCATTACTAGTCATGTGGATCCATACGAATTTGGTACGTTGGAAGGTGTATTTTGATGCTTTGGAAGCAAAGTTATTTTTTTAAACAAGCTTCATTTTTTCTTCAAAAAAACAACTCAACTCGACCTTACCCAACAACTCAATCAAACCCTTCTTCATCAATTCCCACTTGTCTATCATGGCCAATACTTTCATGGTTGTTCCCTTTGAATCAACGGTTTGGTGTCTTTCATTAATCAAAACATGATTACATGCTTCATAATTAAAACCATATGAATTCTTAAGCATAATTACAGTCTTGGGGAAAAACAAAGTCTTACATCTAACATGTTCTCCATTGAAATGTGAGGTTGTGATGTAGTTTTGAGAGAAAAATGGTTGTGAATATTGCGCCCTATTATAATGGAATTTAAGGAGTTATACATGAGGTTCAATAACGAGTGACATAAATACACTCTCAAAGTTCTCCAATCCAATTCACCAAAATCATCAACTCTCACCATATGAAAAAGATATTAAAGAAGGGTCACTAAGGTATGAATTCCCAATTCAATGGCTTCTATGTTATGGACGACTCTCCATAGAAAATTCATCCTAATTTACTGTTTGTGTTGGAAAAACATTAGGAGTTCTTTCAAACACCCCCTGGTTTAACCCCCTTACATGTAGATAATAATCGACATCCCATTGAATCTAGGGAGTCAGCCAACTAATGTGCACTCTTATATGCATCTCTTTGCACAATTAAAATTGCAAATATAATTCAAGAATTTTTGGAGGTAGAAGTGATGCGTACAAGTAGTATCCCTATTCATCCATAGTGGATATGGTTTTGAAGAAAAAAGGTAATTGGTGCACATGTCTATAATTTTATTCTCTTAACAAATTGATTATCAAATATAAAATTTCCATTTATGCCATCGTCTACCTCTGGGCCATGTTCTCCATGGCGCACAATGCTTCACTAAATTGAATGTTATTTTTGGCTATCACAAAATCCAAGCGAAGGAAGTAGACATTACTAACATTGTATTCCACACACGTGAATGACATTATGATTTTTTGGTGATGCGTTTGGGTCTTTGTAATACCCCATTCACCTTTTAGAGACTCGTGAACAATCTTTTACATCCCTTTCCACACAAATTTGTTCTCATATTATTTTATGATATTTTGATTTATATCAAAACTTGGGAGGCTTATGTGTAACATTTTGATATGCATTGCAATTATTTGAGGATAACCATTTTTTCATCAATCCTTCCAACTGTAATTTTGGTGCTTCTACGGTGATTAGTTGGGTCACAATTTTGGTAGAGAAGGGTTGCAAATTGACCCTAAAAAATTGAGGCAGTGAAATATTGGTAATGCCCAAAGATATTGAAAAGATTGTATTGGTACTCTTGGTCGTATTGACTACTATATAAATTTTTTGTAAAGCTATGGTAAAATTTCCAACCAATTAACTTCCTTACTAAAAGTGAATACCATTCTATGGAATGATGTACTTAAGTAGGCCTAAAAGGAATCTATTTGTACTAATCTTGTGTTAGCTTTATCAAACATCACTACGAAAAGTATATGACAGAAATTAGGACAAGTCTACATATGATAAATTAATGATGATCATCCTTCATATTGTGGATACATGGTTCTCTTATCCACTTGAGATGAATATTTAGATCAAGACAAGGCATCCAAGCTTGAAGTAAATTTTATAAAAATATTTGTCTTCACGAGAGAAACTAAATTCAATCACCAATATGTTAGGCTATAATTATGGAAGAATCTATAGGAAAGACAAATACAACATGGAGGCTAATTCCTTGTCATGAAAATATAAGGAAGAAGGTTCCTTATTTTGTTATCCTCACTAGTGTTAAATTGGTTTCAAAACTATTCCAAGAATGGCTAGCTAATGCCAAGGTTGCTCAAATCATCCAATAAGTATAGGAGGATCCAAACCCTAGTACATGATATACTTGGTAGGACAGAACCTTGAAGTATAAATAATGTACTTTTTGGGTGCATAACTCTACTTTAAGATGATGGGTGTTCATAGAATTACATTCCTCTCCCACCACATGTCACTGTGTCTTTTAGAAAACATGTAAATCGATTAAACTCTCATTTTTTGGGATGGCATGATGAAGGAAATACATACATTCACAGTTGAATGTGATACCTTCCCAAGGAACAAGCGTGAAATAGTGAACACCTTAGGGGCATTACAACCTTTATTGATCCCGACAATAACTTGGGTTGAAATTTCTATGGATTTTATAGTTTGACTTCCTAAATAAGGAAACAAATATATCATCATGGAAGTTTTAAATAATGTTTCCAAATATTCCCATTTGTGTTCCTTACATGGCTTGACTAATTCAATTATGGTGGATTGTGATCCTAATTTCACCAACAATTTATGGCAAGAGTTGTTTAAACTAGATGGCACCTATTTTAAAATTAGGATGACTTGTCACCCCAAAATAAAAGGTTAGATATAAGTAGTCAATAAGTATTTGGAACCTTGTTTGAGATGTTTTTCATGAGAACAATAAGGTTGGTTGGTTCAATAAATGCTCATTACATAATGGTGTCACAATGCCCTCTCATACTGCTGCCAAAACCCATTTTCTAGCCTAATACTTACTAGGCATAACCAAGATTCACGAAGTAGATATATTTACACTAGAGTTGACATTCTCCTCATACTTGAGGACAACTTGGTCTCAGGTCAAAATAAAATGAACAAATAGGGTAATCCACATCACTGAAAGTGCTACTTTGAAGTAGGGGATTAGGTTTTTATTCAACTCTAGCCATATAAGAAGACATTTGCTAAGGAAAAGAGCCACAAGAACGTTGCACCTAAGTACAATTCTCCTATCAGATCCTGTAGTGCATTAGACAATACAATTTTCCTATCAATTGGATCTCCTCGTCCATTATGAGATGAACCTAGTATTTCACATGTCATATTTAAAGAAAGTGGTAGGAACCCCCACAAAATTTATGAAGAAGGATCCATTTGCTTATAGAAAAAGGATGTGCTAAAACAAAGGAAGTGTTGACTACACTAGCAAATTATCTAGAAAGTCTTGAACCAACAATGATTTTGCAGCAGTTTCCACATATCTAGCCTTCAAGATAAATCTTGTTTCGAATGTCGATGTAGTTGATGTCTATTTACTTGATCTAAAATCATCATCCTTATTGCATAAGGCCCACTACATCATTGACACTCATTAATTTTAGGACTATAAGTAATTATGATTTTAGTAGTGAAAAACTATTTATAAAATAAGAAAGCTATGTAATAGGTGTGAAGGATTATTATTGTATTGAATATTTACTCATTTTGAGGTTCCCCTAAAAGACGTAGGTAAAGCTTTCTCCCTTTTGAAAGATTCAAGGAGAATACTCAATTTCTTTTTACGTAAGTCCAATTACATTTCACATATGAATAATTAAAAACAAAGAGAATATTCAATTTAACAAAAAAGAAACTGGTATAATTTACATTATTTATTAAATTTACCAAAAACAACAAACAATTATGTTAAAAATGTTTTAAAAAAAATTAAAAATTAAAAATTATATATATATATATATATATAATAAAGGTAGATGTTTGTAATTTTATACGTTTCATAACGTAGTAGCTTATGTAATAATATTATTTAAAACAGAAATGGATAACATTCAAATTGTAACTAAAATCACAAGGTATCAACCTCCTAATAAATAATATAATAAAATTATATATTTAACAACTTTACTGTATACTGAAAAAGCCTCCGGTCCATGGTCCAACTACATTGTCACTAATAATTGGACTCTCAATCCATTAGAGTGGCAAGATGCATGAACCCGTTTGTTCACGAGACGGTCCCATGAAGAAGAAAAGTTCAAAAAAGTTAACGTTATGAGAATACGTTTCAAACGTTAAGAAAAAAAAAAGGTATAAAATAAGTCCTAGTCGCGCAGCCGCCTAGGAACAGCAAGGGACTCAAAGCCAGAGCAACCAAACACTAGAGCAAAGGTCATGTTTCAAGGCAATTTTACCTGCGGTAGCAGGTAAACAAAACAAACAAATCTATTGCAGAAGCATCTTCGTGAGTGAGGAAGAAAGTTTATGAGCAGTGATCAGATGTGAAGGGAAGGGTGTGAAGGGAAGGGTTTGTAATGCAGTTTTTTAATAATGAAAAGTTTTTAAAAAAATTATAAGGGTTTGTAATGCAGTTTTCTAATAATGAAAAGTTTTTAAAATATATGTATATTTTTATTGACACCAACATATTAAGTTTATATTTTAATAAAAAAAAATATGTTAAATAAAATCTATTTCTAGTGAAGAAATCAATAAAAATTAGATGATTATTTATTTGAAAAATATAAAAAATGTAGTTTGTTATTGAAAAAAGCAGTTGATTTTCATGTTGATGCTGGGCATACTAACAAAAAGATGAAAAGGAGCTAATTGTGGTGGTACTTTCTGTTTGAGAACTTACAAGACATATAACTTTTTTTCGAGATATTTCTATTTCTTAATAAAGAGTTTGAGTTGTTTTTGTTTTAAATTTACAAAGTAGATCTAATGTTGATATTGGTTGATTTCAAATATATTTTGAGCAACAATCTTTTCTAAGATTTCTTATATTTATTACAAGTTAAAAACAAATTTACAAAAGAGAACCATTTTTCATACAAGTTTGAGAAGAAAAAACATACATCAAATAAGGAAGAATCAATATTGTACAGCTTCATGGGAATACAATAACCCAAACATTTTGAACATTGATATGAATTCCATGTTCTGTAAAGAGGGGTAGAAATCGTGAGCAAAAATAAATAGCGAGGAGTACAAATGAAGGTACACTACAGGCCTTCGTATTGCCTATTTTTAGACCACTTGCTTCTTTAAGGTTGACATTCGAAAATGTGCAATTTTCACAAGGCATTACTTATGGGCATCGCTTTTCTCACTTCTAACCTAACATGGGGATTCTATGGGAAGACAAATAACACTCCAATGAAATGAAGTTATACTACAAACCATGAATGGATTGAGATTCGTACGCCATCAATATCTTGAATGGTTTAATGTTTGGGCTTGGGCTTAGTGTAAATATTAGCTTTGCAAAAAAAAATGCAATGTTTTGAATATGTAAATTATGTATGTAAAATGGTTGGCCAATGGAGATTTTAATTTTTGAGACTGATCAATATGTAAAACTGAAAAAAAAATAAAATGAGATTAGTCTTGAACATTTTTTTATTTAAGTAGTTTTGGTATGGTAATTAATAATTAGAAAAGAAAATAAATCTCTTTTTAATTGTCTATAAGTTTCATAAATTTTAGACCAGATATAGATATATTTTGATGTAAAACATTTTATTATTATTTGTAAGTTCCCTATAAATGAGCATCAATAGTTTCAGAATGTTATAGCTTACAAAACATTAATTTCTCTCATTACAAAAGATAATATAACTTCTTGGAACATATTTTAATTTTTTATTTGAAATTGATTTTTAATGTCATGGAAAAAAAATGAATGCATGCAAAATTTTGGTTAATCTCTAATCATATCTCAACATGGAGAGGGATAAGCAGAAGTATTTCTCCCAATTTTTCAAATTTTGGACCATAAATGGACTTTGATTTAAAACCGTTGTATATTCTCTGCAAATTAGCACAAATTTATGTTACTTCAATATAAATTTCAAACTTGAGACAATCACTGCAAACCTGAATTTTTGTCCCTTTCACTTGCTGCTAAAACTCCCCTTCACCAAAAAAAAATATTGAGCCTCCCCGCTATTAACCTAATCGAATCATTCACACAGTAGGGGGTTTCAGGGATATGGGACATTGGGGCTAGATAATATGGGTGAGGGGAGGATGGAGAGTGGGAGGATTAGGAGGCTGCACAAATCTTCGCCAATGAAAATGGGAAGATGATTAATGAGACTAGATGATTCTTCAAAAGATGATTCATCTCATATTGCATAGCTTGTCCCCATTCGGGTTGTCCTTGTGCATCTAAGTAAGAGATAGGATGACAAGTCTAAAGAACATGTGCACAAGTGTGATGATATGAACTTGTGACACTACAACATATAGTGGTTGAAGGTGTCGAAGGAGTACCGTTGACTATAGTGGGTATGGGAGTTGAATTAATCCCAATATATTTCTGACTTGATTCAGTACTCATCCTCGTACAATCACAATTCTAGTAAGTGGAGGTGTATGTACCACGTATGATAACTTTACACCTTTTAGAAGGCAAAGACTCAAAATGCGGTGGTAACTATAACAAGTGGTGAGACATGCGAGGGAGTTGTTCTAGCTCCACGATGACTCAAAACTCGTGATATAAAAAAATCAAATACTAAGGCCAACTAGTAATCAAAGATCACACCAAAGTAAAATAAGAAAAAGACCGATATGCACACAGACAAGATAAAGTAGTTGAAAGGTGCCTCCCTCTCTGAAGTAGGTATGCCTCTCCCAAGAGGGGCTTGCGACTCCTCTGTTAAATATCAGAGGTAGCATAATCAGTTACAAGGGCCCTCGTGGGCTTAACAACCAATCGTGCAGATCCCCCCGAAGAGGTAATCTTCCAAAAAGGTTGTGTGTTGTTCGACCCTTATCTAACCCAAGGTACCTGCAGAATAACCTCTGCAAGTAACCTATGTGGTACCTAAGTCAAGAAACTAAGCAACCATGATATAACTGATGCACGGGCGAACAATCGAAAGTCATATCTACCATATGGGCAGGGTAACAAAGCTCGAAACCTCAAAATCACCGCCTCTCACAGAGGTAAAGGTACTAGCAAGATCCCCATATACAAATATATCCCCAAAAATATATCTGACACTAAGAAGGTATCGGGGGGATATTCCTTCAGCCAACCTCACGCAACCTCGTGCTTAACTCTGGTGTAAGTAGAGCCTCCTGATATTACCAATTATACAATGGATTTCTCCACTCCCTTAGTCAGAAACATATGTTGATTTAATAGCCTTGGAGAAGTTTACTCACAAAATCATGTTCCAAGGCTCTAAATCCTAAGCTAGTTTGTGCACCCTAGAAAATAAAATCGTTACTAATCAATTTTAAATTATAAGCGTTACTTTTAGTGGCCTTTCTTACTCAAAAAGGTGCGGTCATGAAACTAATTATGTTATGACTCAACAAGTATAATAAATGAATATGAACACAATGCAAAGTCTTAAATTCAATTCCCAATAAATGATATGCTTTTCAAAATGCAATTTTCTATTTAGTAGTTATTCAATTCTAAATAAGATGCAATATTTATTTACATGTACTAACATCAATGATAAAGACCATACATTCATGTTAGAATTTATCTGTTGGTGATCCATACATTCATGTTAGAATTTCAACGTTGGTGAACCATAAACCTATAGTGACAAATCCATAATATGTATAGGACATAATCAAAATATTATACATACTTAAATGGTGAATTCTCAATTTAGCAACCAAACATGCAACCAAAAAATTGAGGTGGTGCTCAACATCATGCCTTATACATGGCGAATAAAAATGTTGTTATAAAGTTGCAACTATATTTGACGTCACAAAATGCCCAACCAACTTCAAGAAATAAGATTACCAAATCAACAAATCCCTATGTTCACTTGCAAATGAGCACATCCTATCAAGTCAATACAAAAGATCTTTATTTATATGAAAATCAACCAAATTAATAATAATTCTTGTGTAAGTAGTGTGACATCCTTATTGAATGGTTGCATAAACTTTCACAAAATTTATGTGTATATTGTAGAATTCTTGCTAATGTTCTATATCACACCTTTTTATATTAAAAACCATTGTCAATGCTATTGGTGGTCAACTCCAATAGTAGTCTACATTTTTATCTCTTCAATGTAAATATTTGATAACCAATTGGAATTGCTATAAGAAATTCCATTCAATATGTGGCGTGTTCTCAATTTTGACTTATGGTTAGATTGAATAACAATTTATTTTGTTGTGGTGGCTCATGGAGCTAAAATACATCTTTTTGAGGTTAGTAAAAGCAAAATACATCCTTACCATATGAGGTTAATAAAAGCATGTCACTATTTAAAAAAATAAAAATAAAAATATTATGTTAATTTATAATATATATATAAATACAAAGAAGTAATATAATTTCTCCATTAATTCTTCCCCCTTCTCATAGAGGGTGAGACGTGGGGAATTAATGGAGAAATTATATGAATTAATGGAGAAATTATATTATAATTTCTCCATTAATTGCCCCCCCTCTCACCCTCTTCCCCTCCCATAGAGGGTGGGAAGGAGGGCGAATTAATGGAGAAATTATAATATAATTTCTCCCTTAATTTCCCCCCCTCCAGTGGGGGGAATTAATGGAGAAATTATATGAATTAATGGAGAAATTATATTATAATTTCTCCATTAATTTCCCCCCCTCCCACCCTCTATGGGAGGGGGGGAATTAATAGAGAAATTATATTACCCCTCCGATAGAGGGTGGGAGCGGGGGGAATTAATGGAGAAATTATAATATAATTTTTCCATTAATTCCCCTGCCTCTCTATGAGAGAGAGGGGCAAACTACGATTAGAATTTGAGATAAAGGTGGAAACATTAATAAAAATTTGAAAAATTGAAGAAAAGGATTTAC
>SNQJ01S0098797.1:0-24226 GCA_010110895.2 Picea sitchensis | reverse complement strand
CCTACCCGGCCAACCAGAGCCTCTATCGTCAAAAAAATTTCACCATTGTCCCTCCCTCTACTTCTCTCTCACTGGCGCTAAGAAAGACTTCTTAAATCGCTCTTCTCTCCTCTCTTCCCAAAGCCATACTCCCCTCCCAACTGTGCTTGAGCCGCAACAGCCCTCCCCCCAAGCACCGAACCCTACACCGGATAGCACTTTACCTTCCACTTATGATATCACTCAACGCCCTGTCCCCTCTCCTCCCGTAAACCCCCTGACCTCCCAAATACCTTGTCTGCTCACCACAACCTCCCCGACACACACACTCCCTCCGACAATCCCGACGAATCATACCAGCACACTATCCTTTACTTCTTTTCATACAGATCCGCTATCCGTTCTACCCGGCATGGGTCAGCCAGTTGATAGTGAGGACTCCCCTTTACCAGATCTGAGTTCCTTGCCCTCTACTCCGTATATTCCTGACTCAGCTACGCCTTTACCTATCTTTCGGGGACTTGAACCCTTTTCTCAGCCCTCGGCGGTAGGTTTTTCTTCTTCGCACCTACCGTCCACTAATCAAAACTCATCGGCATGGGGATGAGGTCTGGGCATGGAGATCTCCCCACTCCAAACGAGGAGCTCCATGAAAAAGAAAATGGATCTACATTCTTCTCCACGCGCGACTCCCATCGAACCTGCACTTGACGGAAAGGCCCTTAGAGCGTTGAAGGCCATAGCTCACTCTAAATGATGATTATGCTCTCTTTGAACTTACGAGGAATCGGAGGCATCCTCAAAACTGCTTCCTTCTGCAATCTTCTAGAGAACACTTTGTCGGATGTCATCTTTTTACAGGAAACTCTCTTGACTGAGCAAAAAGCCAGAGTTTTCTTTCACTCCTTTCGTCCTTCTTTGGTCTCCGTAGCCGTTAGCTCCTTGGGTCATTCAGGCAGCATGCTAGTGGCATGGGATCCCTATTTCTTCAACTTATCTCCTTTCTTGACCTGTGGAGGAATATTTCTGGTAGGCCGTTGCTTGGCTACCAACCAGGAGTTGGCCTTCCTAAACGTATATGGCCCTTGTCAATCAAAATTGCAGTTCTGGTCACATCTGGCTAACAATGGGATTCTTTCTATCCCTAACCTTATCCTTGGAGGGGATTTAAATATCACCCTCTCTGCAGACGAACACTGGGGTGGAATGCCCACGCCTGGATCGTCCAATGCCATTTATAGAGACCTCTTCAGCTCTAATAACCTCATCGATATTCTGCCGACCAGACTTCTCCCCACTTGGCGCAATGGGAGATCGGGGAATGAGGCCATTACAAGAAGACTTGATCGTTTTTTTGTCTCTGAAAATTTTATGTCCTCCACAACCATCCCGTCCTCGTGGGTGGTGCTTCCATTCTATTCTGACCATGCGCCTATCATCTTAAAATTGAACATTCTTCTCTGGCACAATACTTACCCTTATAAATTCAATCATCACTGGCTCTCTTCGATGGATTACACTGTTCTTGTGCACTCGGTCTGGTCAGACCCGGTCTTTTTGAAAGAAAGCAATCCATAGCTGAGATTAGTCTAGAAATTAAAGGCTTTAAAAGTCCATACAAAGTCCTGGAGCATGCGTAAAAAGGTAACGGAGACGGTTCTTTTAAACAACATTGAGTCTAAGATTAAAAATCTCATTTTCCGATCTGCCTCCGCCCAACTGTCATTAGAGGACACTGACACTCTAAACATTCTAGAGAAGAACAGAGCCCACATTCTGCGAGAAGAGGAACAAAGTTGGAGGCTTCGAATCCGTACGACCTGGCTTAGCTCAGGGGACTCCAATACCAAATTTTTTCACAGATTAGCAAGCCACAACAGAGATAAAAAACTGATTTGGTCTATTCAAAATGACCGTGATGAGTTGATTCGAGATCACGCCTCTATCAAACAGGAAGCTGTCACCTATTTTGGAAATCTCTTCAAAGAAAATGAAAGTCATTCTTATCATGAAAAGGTCTCCACTGCCAACCTATTTCCGAAATTAGTATCGGTTACTGAAGCAGCCGACTTGTTTAAGCCTGCCACCTTGCCTGAACTCAAGGATATTTTATTTCACTTTAAAAAAGAGAGAAGTCCAGGGCCTGATGGCTGGAGATCAGAATTCTTCTCTTTTTTCTTTGACCTCGTTGGTCCGGATCTCCTTCAGATGGTGGAGGACACTCGCATCAAAGGTAAGGTACATAAAATTATTAACTCCACTTTCCTGGTATTGATCCCGAAGGAGAACCATTCTGTCACCTTCAACAACTTTAGACCAATATCTCTGTGTAATCTTATTTACAAGCTAATTTCTAAAGTGATCTCTAATCGCTTAAAGCCTTTTCTGGAAAGGAGCCTTTCGGCTGAACAACTCAGGTTTATTAAAGGTAGACGAATTCAAGACGCCATTGGTGTTGCCCACGAGAGAATTCACACCATTAAACAGAAAAATATGAAGGCATTCATCTTGAAGCTTGATTTAAAAAAGGCCTTTGACAGCATTGACTGGACTTTCTTGAGACTGATACTTCTCTTGGTGGAACTTGGCAACAATTTCACGGACTGGATTATGTCCTGCATCACCAGTGATGGCTTTGCGGTGCTGATCAATGGAGAGGCTACTAAATTTTTCCACAGTGAAAGGGGGCTACGTCAAGGTTTCCCACTCTCACCTTACCTCTTCATTCTACTCATGGATAGCCTTAGTTTACTTCTTTCCAAATCCATCTCCGAAAATCGTATATCGGGTTTAAAGGTATCAAGGCTCTTCAGGTTGGTGCACCTCATGTTTGTGGATGACATTCTCCTATTGGCTAAAGCTGACCTTTCAGAGTGGAGGGCGATCTTGGAGGTTCTTCAGCTTTTCTGCACCGTTACGGGCTTGTCCATAAATCCCTTAAAATCTTCTATTCATTATTGGGGTCTCACATAGGTTGAGCTTGTACTTTTCAAAAATACCATCCCCTACTCTTTTTCCGATCTAAAAGATGGTTTTAGATACCTGGGCTACCGGCTGAAACCGAGAGCAGCCTCCTCTGCTGATTGGTGCTAGTTAGTGGCTCTTTTCAAAAGAAAAATCGGCCTCTGGTGCAAGAAGTGGTTGTCCCTGGGAGGACGTTTCATCCTTGTCAAATCGGTGCTTGAAGGCCTTGCTGTTTATTGGATGACACTTGAGCGAATCCCAAACAAAATTATCATCCTGCTGCGTAGACTTTCTTACAATTTCCTGTGGAACAATCTTGCTGGAAAACACCGTTTCCACCTGTGCAACTGGTAGTCACTAGCCAGACCCCGAAAGTTTGGAGGCTGGGGGCTCAAAAATATTTCTTTATTTAACTCGGCTCTCCTGGCTTGTTCTTTCTGGCGAGCCATCTCCCATGACAGCATTTGGAATAGACTCATCATCAACAAATACCTTGGATCTCTTCCTCTCCTTCATTGGCTTCGGAAGCCTTCTTTTGCTCTGAGAAGGGCTTCACCCTTATGGAAAGGTCTTCTCTCCGCCTCACCGGTGATCTTACACTGGCTTCGTTGGAAACCCGGTGAGGGGACAGACATATCTCTTGGGCGAGATAAAATACTTGGACTGGAAAACCGTTCTCTACTCTCTTCACAACTCATAACTCAGCTCAATGCACAAAATTTATTTTACCTTGCTCAATTAAAAGTGGTCGCTTGCACCCCATTCCTACCCGACTACTGGCTTCATAGTAGTTCTCTCCAGCTACAAGACCCACAGGCCAAGGAATGGGATGCCTTCACCTTGACATTATACTCGGCAGGTATCTCTCTCAGCAATGAACATGACTCTCTCCTGTGGGCCGGGGGTGACGCCTCGGGTATCCTCACAATCAAGAATGTTTACGAGGCCATCCTTCAATCACAGAATTTTATTGCTGAGGCGCCGGGGATCCTGAAGATTTGGAAGTGGTCTTTACCACTCAAGATTCTTTTATTCTTTTGGTTGTGCGTGAAGAATCGGGTGCTCACCTGGGAGGCACTCCGTCGACGTGGTTGGAACGGGCCCGGCATTTGCCTCCTTTGCAAACAAAACTCTGAAGACCTGGATCACCTTATGATTCACTACACATTCACCATTAATTGTTGGAACTGGTTATCTCGGCTTCTTTCTCTTCGGGCGGTCTGGAGAGGCGAAACATTCACCAATTGCTTAGGCTCTTGGCTCACTGTCAGATTGGCCCCTCACCCTTTGGTGGCTCACGTCTGTTGGCATATCTAGCTGGAGCGCAACCAGATGATATTCGAAGGTCGTCCTCCCTCCTGCTCTGCGGTCATCCATAGATTATTGTCTTCCTTTCAATGGAAGCCGTCTACTATCAAAGATTTTCATACTAAACCTGTGGATTTCTCGCTGGACCCTGGGTCCACTTTAATTTGTTTTGATGGCGCAGCACTGGCCAATGGACATTGCTGCGGGGCAGGAGGCACTCTCAAGACTCATCCATCTAGGGTCAACAAGTGGTTTCTGAACTGTGGTGACGGATCAAACACAAAAGAAGAGCTTATGGGTTTGTGGGCATCTCTCTTCCTTGCTTCCATCTTGTCTTTAAACCACTTACTGGTTCTCGGTGACTCAAGAATAATTATTGAATGGATTAACCACAAGAGTAATCTTCAATCCGTTCATATCGAAGGATGGAAGCAACAAACTAGACGACTGGGCAACTTCTTCACCGACGCTATTTTCCATCATATTCCTAGATGTCACAATTCTGAGGCAGATACACTATCCAAGCGGGCTCTAGGTCATGTGGCTCGGAAACTATCGGTTTACCATTGTGATAATGGTATAGACAGCCCCATCACCACATTTAATATTTTCGAGTCTTAATGCCTTTTTCCAGCTGCTCAAGAAAAGCATTGAAATTTACAGTCTAAGTTCTCCTCTCATCTAAGTGGTTACCAACAAGACTTCACCTTCCGTTTCCATTTGGGTCTATCTTGGTCATTGGACAGCGATGGGTCAGCACTGCTCCCGTTATTTTCCTGCTGCAGTTTCCATTTGGGATCATATTGTATTTGATAGCGATGGGCCAGCACTGCTCTCGTTATTTATCTGCTGTGTGACTCTAGTTAGTGTAAAAGAATTTATTTCTAATATAAATTTGAGAAAAAAATTCTTCTTGGAAAAAAAAAACTAATATATATAGTTAATTATTTCTTTTATTTATAAAAGTGTATAGATAACAAATAAAATTTGAGATCAAACAAAATATTAAGAAATCATTGTTTTTCTTAATCATCTGAATTATATTTTTTTAATGGGAATAATACTTCTTTGGATTTTTTGGGGGTTTTGAAAGGGAATAATACTTTTCTTTGATTTTTACCTTTTTTATCGAGGTTTTTCGAGACTTTTGTGGAGTTTTAGGAAATTATTTTTGGCTTCTTCAACGGGTTGAGAAATTGGACATCTGAGATTTAAATATATTTTATTTATTATTTATTTTAAGTTTCATAAGTAAAAGTTGATTTGAGAGACAAAGTCAATCCATAATATTAATTGTTACATTTTTTGTTCTCTTCTTTTCAATATAAGCACTCCACCACCTATTCCAAAAGCTCACCCTAACAAGGAGAGGCTCCCCAAAATCACCCTAGAGATCCTTTATGATTATATGGAATCATTAGAAGAAAAAAAATAGAAGAGAGAGATGTCAGAATCCAAATAGAGTTAGAAACATTACAAAAACTGAGTGAAGAAAGAGACCTAAAACTTCAAATAGAGCTGGAGGCAATGATTGATAAATAAATTAAAGATACCATTCAAACTCAAATAGAGGATAGATTCTTAGGGTTCAAGAGTGAATTGTAGACAATGAAAGATAGAATTCAAGAAATGGAAAAACATAAACAATCAACCCAAGAAGAAGGGGTTGAAGAAAATTACAACTTGAGAGATAGGATTAAAGAGATAGAAAAAAAACTATCCAACAATTTGACCCTCAGTAATATGGAAAACAAATTGGATATCAAACCCATCAAAGAGGAAATGCTAATCGAATTGGACCATGAGCGTAACAAAAGAGCCTTGAACCTCATATTTTTTGGTATAAAAGAACAACAAGAGGAGAATAAGCTAGCAATAGTAAAAGAAAAATTAAAAAATAAATCACAAATTGATACAACTTACATCATAGAAGCAAAGAGGCTAGGAAAAATAATTGATCATAAAGATAAGTTGATCCGTGTCAAAGTAAGTTGTAATGACCATAAATATAGCATACTTAGTAAATCTCTAAGCTTAAAAGGGTCAGGAATATTTATAAATGAAGACCTCATTCCCGAAAACCAAGATGAATTAAGGAAGGAAGTTCAAAAGGTAAAAGAAACCAGAAAATAAGGAAAATGGGCAATAATTAAAAATTGAAAAACTATTGTTAGGGATAGAGACCAGAGGGATAATAATAAATAGGAATTTGGGACACTCAGGATCCTTTTAAAGGTCCTATAATTAATATATTTTGAAATCAATTTTGAATTATTTTGAATTTTGATAAAACTTTAAAGTTTAAATATTAATATTGTATAATCTATTTCAATTTTTTGGGTGATCTAGAGTTCTATGACTATAGATAAAGAAAAAATGGTTCAATTTCTTTTTATTGTAATTAAAGTTTATTAATATTTCTTTTTATTGTAATTCAAATTTATTAATATATTTTGAAATCCATTTTGAATTTTGATAAAACTTTAAACTTTAAATATTAATATTGTATAATCTATTTCAATTTTTGGGGTGATCTAGAGTTCTATTGCTATACATAAATCAAAAGCATTTAAATTTCTTTTTATTGTAATTAAAGTTTATTACTAGCAACAACCACTTACTAAAAGTGGTTGATATATGTCTATCGACCCCATTAATTTTTAAAAAGGTGGAAAATGGCACGCTTGGCGTATATCAACCACTTTTATTAAGTGGTTGCTGCTAGTTGATGATCGACATGCCTTCGGGATGACCATTAACGTATTAATTAATTATTACCATGTAATATATAATAATAATATATCAATGTAATCCATTAATATAATATAATAATAATAATAATAATGTATAAATTTAATATATAAATTATAATGTAATATATAATAATAATGTATAAATTAATGTATTAATTTACATTATTGACTTATTAATTGATTGATGCATTGATAATGTGATGTGTTAATTAATTAATACATTAATACATTGGTAATTTATATGTGGCTAAAGTATTAATACACTAATAAAGTAATACATAAAATACATCAATAAATACATTAAATACATTAATAAATACATACCAAAGTATTAATGCACTAATAAATACATCAACAAATATATTACTAATATAATGGATACATCAATACAATAATTAATTAATACATTAGTAATCTATACATTAATACATTAGTAATATATACATTGATAAAGTATTAATACATTAATAATATAATAAGTTAAATACATCAATCAATACATTAAATACATTAAATGTATTAATAAATATATTACTAAATTATTACCACACTAATAAATACATCAATAAATACATTACTAATATATTAAATACATCAATAGCAAATACTAATATATTGAATACATCAATAAATACATTGAATGGATTAATAAATACACTTGCTAATGTATTAATACACTAACAAAATAATACATTACTAAAGTAGTAATGCATTGAAGTGAATATATTTAGTAAAACATTATTAAAATTTTAATACATTATTAAGTAATACATTGCTAAATTATTAATACTATAATAAAGTAATACATTAATAAGCTCATTAATAATACATTATTAAAGTAACAATACATTAATAAATACATTATTAAAGAGGTAATAACTTAATAAATATATTATTAATGTAATAATACTTTAATAATACATTATTAAAGTATTAATTCATTTATTGAAAATGACTAATATGATTAACCATGATGATGGTTTCTTGTGGTTATGACTATGAATATCATTGATACATTAAAGTATACTTAAACCCATTAATTTAATTGATTAATACATTAATGCATTTCTAAAAAATACATTACTAAGTATTGATACATTAAGACACTAATAAAGTATTAATAATCAAATAAAATAATACATTAATAAAAGTAGTAACATATTGACAAAGCATTAATAAGTTATAACATTCATATAATGTATAAATTAAAGTATAATTTTTCATTAAAGTATAATATAACTTATTAATTAATTGATACATTGATAATGTAATGTAATAATTAATTGATACATTAATAATGTAATGTATTAATTAATTAATACATTAATGTATAATGTAACTTACTTAAGTATTAATACATAAATAATGTTATTTATTAATTAATTAACACATTAATATATATTTAAAGTATTAATACACTCAAACATTAATATTAATATTAATATTAAAACATTAAAAAATATTAATACTTTAATAATACATCAGAAAAGTATCATTACCTTAATAAAAACATTATTAAAGTAGTAATAAATTAATAATACATTATTGAAGTATTAATACAATAATTTACAATGACCATATTTGACATTTAACCATGCCCATGGTTAAGTTTGGTAGAACTTGGTTGACTTTGGGAAGGAAAGGTTCACTATGGTTGATCTTGGTTGACCATGACCATGATTAATTGAGGCTTACTTTGGATTACCATGATCATGGTTATTTATGGTTGACCATGAACATGACCATGGTTAACTTCTGTAGACCTTCTATAGACCTTCACCATGGTTAACTTCTGTAGACCTTCTATAGACCTTGACCATGGTTAAATTGCAACAATATGGTTATGTTAATCAGATTGTGATCATGAGGCTATGTTCGTCACAATGCAACAATGTGGTTATGTTCGTCACATTTCGACAATATGGTTATGGCCAATCGTGTTCATCACATTTCGACAACATGGTTATGGCCAATCGTGTTCGTCACATTGAGAAAATATGGTTATGTTCATCACATTGTGACAATGTGGTTATGGCCAGTCATGTTCAACACACTGCGACAATATGGTTATGTTTGTCACATTGCGATAATGTGGTTATGAGGAGCCATGTTCATCACATTATGACAATATGGTTATATGTTCATCACATTGCAACAATATGGTTATGGCTAGTCATGTTCATCACATTGCAAAAATATGGTTATGTTCGTCACATTGCGAGACTCGGTGCTATGTTTGTCAAACTGAGAGACTCGGTGCTATGTCTGTCACATTGTGAGATTTGAGGTTATTAGCGTCACATTCCGACAATATGGATATGTTCGTTACATTGCGATAACAAGGCTATGTTCGTCACATTGTGACAATAAGGCAATATTCGTCACATTATGAAAGTGGGGCTATGTTTGTCATATTGTGACGATAGGCCTAGGCTCGACACATTGTGAACAATATGGTTATGCCAATCGACTTGTGATGATGACATTATGTTAATCACATTACGATGACGAGGCTATGTTCATCGCAATGCGACAATATGGTTATGTTTGTCACATTGCGACAATATGGTTATGGCCAATCATGTTCGTCACATTACGAAAATATGGTTATGTTCATCACATTGCGACAATGTGGTTATGGCCAGTCATGTTCATCACATTGCGACAATATGGTTATGTTTGTCACATTGCGACAATATGGTTATGTTTGTCACATTGTGATAATGTGGTTATGGTGAGCCATGTTCATCACATTGTGACAATATGGTTATATGTTCGTCACATTGCGACAATTTGGTTATGGCTAATCATGTTCATCACATTGCAAAAATATGGTTATGTTTGTCACAATGCGAGACTCGGTGCTATGTTCGTCAAACTGAGAGACTTGATGCTATGTTCGTCGCATTGCGAGATTCGAGGTTATGTTTGTCACTTTCCGACAATATGGTTATGTTCGTCACATTATGACAACAAGGCTATGTTCGTCACATTGTGACAATATGACAATATTCGTCACATTATGATAGTGGGGCTATGTTTGTCATATTCTGATGACAAGGTTATGCTTGACACATTATGAACAATATGGTTATGTCCATCGGCTTGTTATGATGACATTATGTTAATCACATTGCGATGACGAGGCTATGTTCATCACAATGTGCCAATATGGTTATGTTCGTCATATTGCGACAATATGGTTATGGCCAATCATGTTCGTCACATTACGAAAATATGTTTATATTCATTACATTGTGACAATGTGGTTATGGCCAGTCATGTTCGTCACATTGTGACAATATGGCAATATTCGTGACATTATGACAATGGGGCTATGTTTGTCATATTGTGATGATAGGGCTATGCTCGACACATTGTGAACAATATGGTTGTGTCCATCATCTTGTGATGATGATGTTATGTTCCTCACATTACGACAATATGGTTATGTTTGTCACATTGTGACAATATGGTTATGGCTAGTCATGTTTGTCACAGTGTGACAATATGGTTATGTTTGCCACATTGCGACAATATGGTTATGGCTAGTTATGTTCATCACATTGCAACAATAAGGTTATGTTCATCACATTGTGGTTATGGCCATTCATGTTCATCACTTGTGACAATATGGTTATGTTCATCACATTGGGATAATGTGATTATGGCTAGTCATGTTCATGACATTGCAACAATATGGTCATGTTCATCACATTGTGACAATATGGTTAAGGCAAGTCATGTTCGTCACATTGTGACAATATGGTTATGGCAAGTCATGTTCGTCACATTGCGAAAATATGGTTATGTTCATTACATTGCGAAACTCGACGTTATGTTCATCAAATTGAAAGACTCGACGCTATGTCTGTCACATTGCGATATTCGAGGCTATGTTGAGAGGGTAATGCTAGAGACATTGTGACGTTACTATGGTTGTCGAATTGTGACGCTAATATGGTCATCACATTGCAACACTACTATGTTCATCATGTTGAAACGTTTGATTTTGTTCATCGTGTTGCAACGTATGATTTTGTTCGCCATGTTGCAACGTATGATTTTGTTTGTCATATTGCAATGTCAGGTTATGTTTTTCACATGACAATACAGAAAGGAACTTTTCGCCAAGTTTTTTTTTTTGTAAATCCAATGAATTGTTTCCTTAAAGATAGGAACTTTGAAATGATTAATGATGTGATGTATTGCATAGAAGGAAAATTAGAATCATACTTGTTCTAAGGAAATTTATAGCAATTTATCTTTAACTTTACAGATGATGATTTTTACTTGTTTTAAAGACATTGATATTAAGTGGTTGAACTTTATAAATGATGAATTATGCTTGTTCTAAGGACATTGATAGTAAATATGTTTGATTCATACTTGTTCTAAGGACATTGATAACAAATCTACTTGATTCATACTTGCTCTAAGGACATTGATAACAAATCTACTTGATTTATACGTTATATATGATGATTTATATTTGTCCTATGAACATTTAAAGGAAATCAACTTGTTATCAACTTGTTTTATCAACTTGTTATTACAATAATGAAAAATATAAATTAAAGTATTAATTTATATTAATGTACAATGTAACATATTAATTGATTTTTAAAATTAAAAAAAAAATGATTTTGATAATTTTAAAATAGATTTTTTAATTTATTAAAGTTAGTTTGAAAAGGTAGTAAATGGTCATTAATTTGGAAACGTGGAAAATGGAAAATGGTCATTAATATATTAATAAAACATTCATTTATATACATTAATTTTAAAGTAAATTAATATATTAATGTATTGAAGTTACACATTATGACTAATTTACTCTTTACAAAGGATGTCATTCATAATTCATAATTATATTTTCCTCCTTTTATTTGTTTTCATTAATAAATCTCTATATTTCTCATATTTTTTTTTTATTATTTTTCTTTATTATTAAATTTCAACATTATAAGAAATCCCAAAACAAAAAAATATAAATAATTATAATAATTTTTTTTTATTGATATACAATGTTAATCTAATAATAAAATAGTTGATTGAAACATATATATATAATAAAATAAAAAGCATATAGTTAAATGGTATATACAATAAAATAAAAAACATAGAGTTAAAAATCATATATAATAAAGTAAAACACATAATAGTTAATTAAAAACCTCTATAACAAAATAATTAATTAAAAAAGCATATAATAAAATAGTTAATTAAAGACACGTATATAACAAAATTTATGTATAGACAAAAACATATTGAAAACGCATTTAATAAAATAGTTTTCCATCTCCTGCCGATAGAATACCCAAGGCGTATGCAGATGTAATTTTGCTTTCTCTTAGATTCAAATAGGTACATAGTACATGTTTTGAAGACATAATCTATTGCTTACAATAGTTGACGGTACAAAAAAAATTCCTGATATATTGGCTGTGTGTGTAACTGCTTCGTGAAAGAAAGTAAGATCTGTGTAACGACCACGGAGGGCAGGTAAGCCTTGTTAAGTGTAGTCTTCAAATGATAACGTGGACTTAATTTAACTTAATAAATAGTTTGAAAGGAAGTTATTCAAATATTTGAATTGTGAAAAAGATAAATTTATATTTATTTATATTCTGAAAAGGTTTTCATGGTTTCTTACTTCACGCGATATTTTTTGATAGTGGAAATGGACGGTGGAATTTTCTTTGCTTTTAAACATCCACTGCCTTAATATTACCATAGATTTATTAAACATCGACGAGATCCAAAACACTGTTAAGCTGAAAATATTAGCTGTAATAACAAGTTACTGAGAATATTTTAATCAATGAAGTGCTGGGAATATCAATGAACCGCGTGGACTTCGCTCCCCAGGGCGTGAACCATCGGGAGCGAACTGCTGGTAAAACTCCCAACGTAGTTAAAAAAAAAAACCCTAATTAGCACTTGGCTTACTGCTCGTAAAACTCCCATAGTAGTTAAAAACAAAACCTAATAAGCACTTGGCTTACTGCTAGTAAAACTTCCAACTTAGTAAATTTGTGTGCCTCTATTAATGGAATTCACTGCATAAATCAACATAAGCATCAATAATAAATTTAGAAATTAACATAATCATCAAATTCCATTAACATACACATGAAATATATATAAGTAAATTTGTAACTTTGATCAAATTGCATTAAAACAATCAGATTGAATCAAAACTATTTATTTATATCAACGACTACTCATATGAAAACTAAACCACTAAACCACTGATTGAACACTAAACCAATAAACCACAACAGTTGTAGATGAAAACTAATGAGTTAGATGTATGATGGCGGGAAAGCACAGTTGGGATAAGGATGAGCCGTTTAGAAACTGTGTTTCAATGTTTGATAAACTTAATCTTTTATGTCTTTAAAATTTTGGGTCTAGATATTTACATGCAAATTTCTGTATAGGCTGCCAAAATGAAAATACCGCTACATCCTTGAAAATTCTATAACATTTATAACTCAAAATTGATTACAGCTCCCCGACCACAGAAGTCCATGCAATCCATCGATCTGATTCACAATCTTGCCATGAGCTTAGTATAAAGGAGACCTAAATATATCTGCAACACACCTAATAGAGAAAACACGTTTATTAAGGAAACTATGCATTCTATAGCGGGTTCTCCCTTTCTATGTCTATGTCTATGTGATAGTAACAGTGTTTAAACTAAACAATGGAGTTAATACACATGGAATATTCAACGAAATTGCTCGACTCGCACCAAATTTACTGATACAAATTAGCTAACAGAACTAAGCACTCCCCGACAATGACATTAAATAAACTATAAATATTAAACAACCTGTGCAGCATTTATTGAGGCCTGGTACTTGAACGCACTGTTACACCATGAAGAAACTTCGTAAACCCGTGAAAACTTAGTCTCCCATCTGTGCTTCTGATCCAATTATGCAGAACCGTATGTGCAATCTAAATCTAAAGAAATCACATATGAATTCGTATCCATAGTATAATTAAACCCATAGTGGATTTGAGCTCATTCTATTGCTTGTGCATTCGTACCCATAGAATAATAAAATGCATAGAGCACATTCTGGATAATAGCAGGTGAATATTAAACGTATGCGACGATTCATAAACCAAAACGTGGCCTGCCTTAGGTATATGAAGCGACCTGCCTCAGGTGTACGAGGCGCTTGTCTTTCATAAAAATCGGATGTGGTATATGTGGCAATGAAGATGAAACAATACCTGGTAATAATTCAAAAGTGACAAGAAAAAGGTTGCATAGATATCAATTATTGGTAATCAACTAAATGTGTCAATCATATGGTTGGATAGTAATTTCTTAATATGATTAGGTAAATGTGAAAAAGTAAAGTTAACGGATGCATTTATAAATGCATGGAAGTTATCAACATTAAATCTTATTCAGTGAATTTGGAGGACGAATAAGAATATGTTGGCATCTTTAAATGTTGGCCACAAGATTGAAATTTGTAATTAAAAGCTTCATTACCTCATCAATTCCAATATGGGGGACGCTTATCGATCGACGCAAATATATTTTGAAATCCATTATGAATTATTTTGAATTTTGATAAAACTTTAAAGTTTAGGGTAATCTCGAGTTCTATAGCTATACATAAAGAATCACAAGTAAAATTCTAAAGAATCACAAGTAATCATTTACCCTCTTAAGGTTTGATAGACCAATCGGTCTTAGTGGACGTTAATCATCATCATCATCATCGTCATCTTAACTTTTGATTTATTATCTAATCTCTACAATGAAAAACTTTAACTTTTATTCAAGTTTTGCATTTAAAAAAAGACTAAAATGAATTTAATTCTTCTAAAAACTTGATAAATCAAAGATTAAGATGGATCTAAATTGGTTAATACATTAATATTAATATATTAAAATTATATATATATATATATATAATTTTATTTTAATATATATATATTATTATTATTATTTTAATGTGTTATGTTACACAACATCTCTTTCATATTGATCTGTAGAGGGCAATCATAAACTTTAAGGGTCACTAAAATAAATAGAAACATAATTATCTTAATGTTTAAGAAATCTTGATTTAAAATAGATATAAGATTATTTATTTTATTATAAAGATTATAACAATATTTTTTTTAATTTTTTTTCTTATAAAATATTTTTCTAATTTTAATATTTTTTTTTTAGACTTAAGCTTTTTTAATTTATTTTGTTATCATTTAAAAATATCTAATAATAAATAGCTATAAGAAACTTAATACTTGAGATGACTAAACATAAACTTCTTAATATTACATATTCAAAAGAAGTTGTGTGAAATTTATAAAAACTGACTTATTATAAAAATACAAAATAAAAATAGGGAGATTAATATGTTTAAGGTTACTTGTTGAAATTAAGAGGAAGTAAAAATATATATCTTCATAACATAAATTTTAATTTTTTGGACTTAGGAATTAGAATTATATATATATATATGATGATGATAATGATGATGATTAACATCCACTAAGACTGAATTGGTTTATCGGACCTTAAGAGGGTAAGTTGATAGAGTTGGTACCATCACTTTTTGCAAGACTAGAAAAATTCGAGGCAAATCGTGCTTGTTGCTCTTATGAAGAAAGCATAGAGGATTTTCGAGTCCTTGAAGCATATATCCTTAACAACCCTATTGATTATGATAGCATTGAAGATCTCATGACTGTAGAGGCCTCGCATTTTACTCCTGACGTGCCTGTTGTACCAAGCTTCAATGATTATTTGGATAAAGAGAAGTAGATCCCCACATCACAGTTTGATGACCAGAGGAGCATCCAGCCTGTGTATGACAACTACGAATCGGATTCTGAGCTGGATATGCAAGATTTCCAAGAGAAGACTGTAAAACCTTATCCTTTGTTCATTAAAGAAGACCATCATGAGGAAACTAGTCATCCTGGGCCTATAGACGACCCTAAGTAGCATGATGAGGAGCAGATTTTTCCCACCGGTAATGTTTATGATGAATATGAATCTGACCCTTGGGAGAGCCAAGATATTGAAGATGAAGAACCAGAGTAGGAGGAGGTGCAGTTTACCTCCTATTCAGAGCTGATCAACAAGTAGCCATCACTTGAGATCAATCATCCCCCATCAACTTCTCATCGACCTGTACCCACCAGAGACAATCAACCATGTGTGAGACATTGCGTAGTAGAGGACACTGCCCATCACCCATTTTATAGAGTTTTCCACTGGCCCTATGAGCCTATGAAGGAATACATGAAGTTGTATTTCTTTCATGATTTGCAGCCGCCCAGCTTCATCCTAACCTCAGCCTTAGGATGGGTGCTGAAGGATGTAACCGTTCTGTTGTCGTGGTTGCATCGTCTACTAGTGATCATCGACAGAGTGAAGGAGCTTCCATTCAGGAAGTTACTTGAATGGATATGGTGGAAGTTTGATTTCACCTAGCCCCATGTAAAGGAATTTGTTAGTTTAGGACTATACATAAATAAGCTCCATGGAGCATGTGTGTTTATTTTTTATTTCACTTATCGTCACGTATTTTTAAGAACGGTGTTTTGAGCTCAACTCCATAGCCCAATAGAAGGCAACTGGAATTGTAGAAGGAGTTCTTAGAGCATCGCAAGGATGATTCTATCCCCCATGGAGCCTAATGTTAGCACCAATTCTTGTAAGGGGGGTAGTTTCTCTCTGGATTCGGGCCCTTGGCATAAAATGTGAAGAAATGGGGATTAAAAACCCATCAAATCCATTTTATTCAAAGGCCGCCACCATGAGCACCAAGCGCAGCATGCATAGAAGTTCATTTTGGGCTAAAAATCTAGCAAGCGAGTAAAGAGAAATTTTCAATGGCGAGGATTTTTTATATGGAAAAGATCTACAGTTATTGAGTGTTCTAGGCCATGAAGTTTCTCGAGGTTTAATGTAGTGCATAGGCCAAAGACAAAGTATCCATATTCACACGGGAAAGATCTGATCTTTCGAAGACTAGAAGACTGGATGTTAGAACCAATTCTTGTAAGGGGAGGAGTTTCTCTTTGGATTCAGGCCCTTGGCGTAAAATGCGAAGAAATGGGGATTAAAAACCCATCAAATCCATTTTATTCAAAGGCTGCAACCATGAGTGCCAAGTGCAGCACGCAGAGAAGTTCATTTCGGGCTCAAAATCAAGCGAACGTGCAAAGAGCAATTTTCAATGCCGAGGACTTTTCATACGGGAAAGATCGATAGTCATCGAGTGTTCAGGGCCATGAAGTTTCCTAGGGTTTAACGTAGTGCACAAGCTGGAGACAAAGCACCCATATTCATATGGGAAAGATCTAAGCTTTCGAAGACTGGAAGACCGGATGTTAGAACATTTTCTTGTAAGGGGGGGGAGTTTCTCTATGGATTCAGGCCCTTGGCGTAAAATGCGAATAAATGGGGATTAAAAACCCATCAAATCCATTTTATTCAAAGGTCGCAACCATGAGCGCCAATCGCAACACGTAGAAAAGTTCATTTCAGGCTCAAAATCAAGCGAGCGGACAAAGAGAAATTTTCAACGGCGAGGATTTTTCATACGGGCAAGATTGACAGACATCAAGTGTTTGGGGCCATGAAGTTGCCCAGGGTTTAACATAGTGCATAGGCTGGAGACAAAGTGCCCATATTCCACGATTTAATCTGGGTCGTCTAATCCTGCGGGGACAGGTGGCACAGATCTGAGATTTTGCAGCTTTGGTCACCAGGAGAGAAGGGAAGAGATGCATCGTGAATCCCAAGTGTGAGAAATCCCAAAAGGATGAGGACCGTTGATCGACTAAAGATCTCAGTTGTCGAGTCAAGCAACACGCAGCATGCAATTAAGTATGATCACCATTTCGGCGACCGAGACTTTGAAGGACAATGAGTTGCTCCTCCATTGCATTAGGAATCGCCGAAACGCAATTTTCAAAAGTGCCATGGGGTCTGGCCCATAGTCTTGGAGCCTGGTCTCAAAGTCATAGGGCTGAAAGGAGGGGGGGTATTTAAGTTATGCACTCATCGAAAGATGATCCAATTCATTGATCAAGAAGGGATCTGAGCCGCCAGATCCATTTTTTTGGCATTTCAGTTGTCGGGGTTCTGAAAGACAAGGGGTTGCCTCCCCCCATTCGTCGGGAGCTGAAATCATGGCTAGCGTCTAGGAACTAGACACACGATCATGGCTACTAGGTCATATGGATGATAAGGCTAGTGACACGGGCCTTCCAGGGATTATCGTGGCCTTCATATTAAGAGTAGATCCGACCGTTGAATTCAGAAGAAGCCTTTCACAAAGTTTGGGCACTAGGGATATGGAAAGGAGGTGCATCGTTTATCCCCGGTGTAATATTTCCCGATAGTGATCGGGGCTGTCGATCAAGGATCAATTTGAGCAGTCCATGCAGAGACGCATGGTCATAGCCTCAGCTCCCTATGAGCATGGATACGAGAAAGGAGGCTAGCCATAAGAGCGTCATCATCCCATGTGCACGAGGTCTTGGCCACCGCCATGAAGAGAGTAATTANCTTGTGCATAGATCCCCTTGCAAGAGCCATGTCGATTTGATGTCCCTGTTAGACAGAAGAGCCTGCGCACACTAGTTTGGAATTTAATCGCTTAGCTACCCTCCTATTGCCAAGGAGGCGAATTGCTCTGAGTATATATACTGAGTTTTCATATTTTGTAAATATTAATGGTAGAGCTAAGCTCCCAATTGTAAATCTTTAACGAAGCCTCTGGTTCTCTAGTTATAGACTGATATTTGATACTTCTTGTTTAATGGGAGCCAACCTCTTCCTCTCCTTTTTCCTTTGAATCTTAGAGCCTGGGCATGGATGATCTAGTCGGGTGTTGTAATGACTATATAATGTATGTTTGATTATATTAGTTTTGTAAAATATTAAGTTTCTTGAAGTTTCTCGGATCTGAGAGGATCTCATATTTGAGACTTTTCCCTTTTTAAAGGCTGCTGGAAGACCGGATGTCCAGAGTAGACTTTATTTCCTTTGTTTTTCCCTGCACTTACTCACCACTATGCAAAATTACTGGCTTAAATTAGATCAAGACCTTACATGTCTTAGTTGTTCCAAGCCAGTTTTCTATGTTAAAACAATATTGTTCTGAGTTTACTTCCATTTGATCACCTTTTATAAACAAATTGTGACATTTAAACTAATGGGTATCGGGCTTGTCCTCGTCACAATCTAAGGCCGACTTCCGTTGCTAACATTTCTGGTGTCGTTGTCGGGGACAAAGTTGAAGATTTTCCCTGGGATTGAATGACAAATATTACTGGTTCTAAGGCTGCATCATAACCTAGTGCATTGAAGATTGTAGCTCTGCACCTGGTGACTCCATTGTGGCAACTCCAATGTTTCCACTTCACTGTTTTAGTTGTGGCTACTTTTAGCACACCTGAAAGCTGACCCAGAGGAGCTTTCTCGAGAAGGTTTTTAGCAGCTACTTTCTCATATTTAGAAGTTCCCTGGGGTAACAACAACGTTAGGATCTGGCCTTTGATCGTGAACAAAGACTAGACACATTCAAACCTGCACATCTTTCACTTGGCGACTCCATGATTAAGGGATTGATTGGCGACTCTATTGTTTTGAAATGGAAAGGATCCTGGATCAAAGGTTTGGTCCTTTTGATTTTTCTATTGTTCCTGGTTTTCCTAATGTTGTCCCTATTGTGGATGAATGGGGCGATTATTTTCCCATATTTAGAGAGCGTAAAGAGGACAATGTTGCTCAGCATCTCCGTGAGTTNCAATGGGAGATACATAATGAGGATGTATTACTAAAAATGTCCATGTTCTCATTGAACGGGGATGCCCGTTAATGGTATCGATCCTTGCCCCCTACTAGCATCTCCTCCCTGAGAGAGCTTCATGCTTCTTTCAATAGACACTGTCAAATGTGTTATTCCTATGAGTTAATTTGTCATAACTGTTGTGAGGGGTAAAGAGATGGTTTTTGGGACATAGTTTGTTCTTGCAAAAGCTGTGAGGATGAAGGATATACCTCGGAGGAGTTTATAGAGGAGGTACCATCACTTTCTGCAAGACTAGAAAAATTCGAGGCAGATCTTGCTTGCTACTCTTATGAAGAAAGCACAGAGGATTTTCGAGTCCTTGAACCATATATCCTTGACAACCCTATTGATGATGATACCGTTGAAGATCTCATGACTGTAGAGGCATTGCATTTTACTCATGACATGCCTATTGTACCAAGCTTCGATGATTATTTAGATGAAGAGAAGCAGAGCCCCACATCACATTTTGTTGACCAAAGGGGCATCCAGCCTGTGTATGACAACTACAAATCGGATTCTGAGACGGATATGCAGGATTTCCAAGAGAAGACTATAAAGCCTTATCCTTTGTTCATTAAATAAGATCATCATGAGGAAACCAACCATCTCGGGCCTGCAGAAGACCCTAAGTAGCATGATGAGGAGAAATTTTTTCCCAGGGATCCTGTTTATGATGAATATGAATCTGACCCTTGGGAGAGCCAAGAGTTTGAAGAAGAATAACCAGAGGAGCAGCAGGAGGTGCAGTTTACCTCCTAATCAGAGCTGATCAGCGAGCAACCATCACTTGAGATCAGTCATCCCCCATCAACTTCTCATTGACCTGTGCCCACGAACGACATTCAACCATGTGTGAGCAGCTATGTAGCAGAGGAGGCTTCTCATCACCCATTTTATGGATTTTTCCATTTTTCATTTTAGCCTATGAAGGAATACATGGAGTTGTATTTCCTTCATGATTTGCATACGCTCAGCTTCATCCTAACCTCAGCCTTAGGATGGGAGCTAAAGGATGTAATAGTTCTGCTATCATGGTTCCATCATCTGCTAGTGATCATCGACAGAGTGAAGGAGCTTCCATTTAGGAAGTTACTTGAATGGATATGGTGGAAGTTTTCTTTCACCTAGCCCCATGTAAAGGAATTTATTTTTTTAAGACTGTACATAAATAATATCCATGGAGCATGTGTGTTTATTTTTTATTTCACTTATCGACATGTATTTTTAAGAAGGGTGTTTTGAACTCGACTCCATAGCCCAACAAAAGGTGATTGGAACTGTAGAAGGAGTTCTTAGAGCATTGCAGGGATGACTCTATCCCCCATGGAGCCTAATGTTAGCACCAATTCTTGTAAGGGGGGAATTTTCTCTCTAGATTCGAGCACTTGGCGTAAAATGTGAAGAAATGGGGGTTAAAAACCCATCAAATCCATTTTATTCAAAGGCTACAACCATGAGTGCCACGCACAACACGTAGAAAATTTCATTTCGGGCTCAAAATCAAGCAAGCGGTCAAAGAGAAATTTTCAACGGTGAGGATTTTTCATTCGGGCAACATCGGCAGTCATCAAGTGTTCGGGGCCATGAAGTTTCCCAAGGTTTAACGTAGTGTAGAGGCTGGAGACAAAGCACCCATATTCCGCGATTTAATCTGGGTCGTCAGATCCTGCGGGGACAGGTGGCACAGATCTGAGCTTTCATAGCTTTGGTCACTAGGAGAGAAGGGAAGAGATGCATCGTGAATCCCCAGTGTGAGAAATCCTGAAAGGATCAGAACCATTGATCAACTGAAGATCTCAGCCATCCATTCAAGTGACATGCAGCATGCGATTAAGTTTGGTCACCATTTCAAAGACTAAGACTTTGAAGGACAACGGGCTACTCCTCTACTGCATTAGGAATCACCAAAATGCGATTTGTGAAAGTGCCATGGGGTCTGGCCCACAGTCTTGGAGCCTGTTCTCAAAGTCACAGGGATGAAAGGAGGGAGGCTATTTAAGTTACGTTCTCATCGAAATATGATCCGATCCATTGATCAAGAAGGGATCTGAGCCATCGTATCTGGTGTTTCGTCATTTCGGTTTCCGGGGTTCTCAAAGACAAGGGGTCGCTTCCCCCCATTTTTCGGGAGTCAAAATCACGGTTAGAGTCTAGGAACTAGACACATGGTCATGGATCCTGGGTCGTATGGATGATAGTGCTGGCGACATGGGCCTTCCGGGGATTATCGTGGTCGTTATATTAAGAGCAAATCGGACAACTGAATTTCGAAGAAGCCTTTCGCAAAGTTTTGGCACTGGGGAAAAGGAAAGGAGGTGTATCATCGATCCCCGATGTAATATTTCCTGAGAGTGATCGGGGTCGTTGATCAAGGATTAATTTGAGCCATCCATGCAGAGACACGTGGTCACATCCTCAGGTCCCTATGAGCTTGGAGCCAAGAAAGGATGCTAGCCACAAGAGTGTGATCGTCCCATGTGCACGAGTGTGATCGTCCCATGTGCACGAGGTCTTGGCCACCGCCATGAAGAGAGTAATTAACGAAGTTTGAGCAGGTTNGTGCAGATCCCGCTGCAAGAGCCATGTCGATCTGATGTCCCTGTTAGACAGAAGAGCCTGTGCACACTAATTTGGAATTTAATGGCTTAGCTACCCTCCTGCTGCCAAGGAGGCGAATTTCTCTTAGTATATATACTCAGTTTTCATATTTTGTAAAGATCGATGGTAGAGCTAAGCTCCCAATTGTAAATCTTTAACAAAGCCTCTGGTTCTCTGGTTATAGACTGATATTTGAGACTTCTTGTTTAATGGCATCCATCCTCTTCCTCTCCTTTTTCCTCTGAATCTTAGAGCCCGGGAATGGATGATCCAGTTGGGTGTTGTAATGAATATATAATGTATGTTTGATTATATTAGTTTTCCAACATTTTAAGTTTCTTGAAGTTTCTTGGATCTGAGTGGATCTCATATTTGAGACTTTTCCCTTTTTAAAGGCTGTTGGAAGACCGGATGTCCAGAGAAGACTTTATTTCCTTTGTTTTTCCCTCCACTTACCTACCACTGTGAAAAATTACTTGCTTAAATTAGATCAAGACCTCACCTGTCTTAGTTGTTCCAACCCAGTTTTCTGACTTAGAATGATATTGTTCTGATTTTACTTCCATTCGATCACCTTTTATAAAAAAATTGTGACATTTAAACTGATGGGTATCGGGTTTGTCCTCATCGCAATCTGAGGCTGACTTTCGGTGCTAACATGATCAATATTTTTAAAATGAGATCTAATATGGGTATAGGTTGGACAATCTAAGAGAAAGTGTAGTGTACCTTTTTTTTCACCCAGCGCTTAGAACGCACTATGTAACAATATGTACACGCACTTCTACATAATTCGTACATACATTATATAATCACATGGATTCAAGTAATGAAATACATTTAACCCAGAGTAAAAACATATAAGTTTAGCTGCTACGATTAACAATCCATAGAATTTAACAGTAATTCATATACACAGCGGAAAACATGATAATTTATGTAGCATAGTTATGCAAAATGGGACAAGAACATAGTTAGATACTTATCTTGTAATAGTGGTGAAATCCACCAACCAAGTGCAGGCCTTCCACGAACCTCCCAGCCTTATACCACACTTCTCATCATCTCAACAATGGATCACCCCCGAGCTGGGATCGAGATCCACCCTAAGGCAAGGAATCCTAGGCTAGGTTGAGGTTACAGGGAAGCAACACAGAAATATTCGGAAGGATTCTTCACAAAGATGCCATCTTACGCCCACTACTACCAGGCTCTCATTCCCCACATGCCTATTCCGCCCGGAAGTATAAACCTTCACACGCACAGTCCATTAGTGCTAACCTCCCTCTCTGGGTCTCGACAACAGGCTGGATCAAGAAGTCTGAGAGCTCGTAGCTCATGTTGGGCACTCTCTGGATGAAACCCCTTCCCAGCAAACTCTTTCACCTGGAAAGAGTTGCTCACAAGCCTGACAACCCGCCTCTTCCAACCACAGTTGCCTCCCTCACCAGAAGAGAGGTCATATACAAGCTCAACACAAAGCTTACTCTGGCCAGCATGTCACGCGCAGTCCAGAACTGCGTGTCCGCAACAGTCAATTAGGAAAAATAGACACGTGCTTCCCAATCAGGTTCAACAATCACGTGATAGTCTCCCGACTTTTGTTTTGGGATTGTACGAGGGTATTCTTCCAGAGGTCCGACGGGTTCACGCTCAGACGATCAAGTAGAATGGAGAAGATCCCCCTCACACGATTCATCTCGGCTCTTATATTTGCATGCACCAAGATTGACACTTGTCACCCTGGGAAATGCATGCGTTCCCACA
>SNQJ01S0098794.1:5312-26264 GCA_010110895.2 Picea sitchensis | reverse complement strand
ATTCGAATAAATTTATATAATCCCCCAAAAATCCATTTAATAAAACAACTAACCAATATCTTATTTTTTATTGTTTAAAAATTTGTATTCCTAGAACTTAAAATGTACGGTCTAAATACAACCGACTATTCCAATCTTTCCCAAGTTATCAATCATTAAAAATCTACATGACTACTTCAACGGATAACTTATTTTCATTATAAAAAAAAACCGTGACACGTCGCAGCCGCCTCAACTTTCCTATATTGACCGAATTTGCCAGCCACTGTCAACCTTCCTTTATTCCCCACTTAGTCTCCACTTATATGTCAATTCCTTTATTCCCCAATTGAATATTTGACTAAATGCATCGGTTTGAATATAATGAAAGACACGGGTTTGAGAGGGGCTCTTTTCTCCGGCTTCCTTTGACTATATGCCACGCATAGTTCCCTTTAATTCAGAAATTTTAATCCAAGAAAAATATAATGGTTGGTTCGTAGGGAAGTTGTCGGATTGCGAAGGATTTAGCTAAAAATAGAGACAAAAGGGAAACCTCTTTAGTCAGGTTTCTCTATCCTTTGTAAAGGGGATTGTGACTGCTTATTCTGTGCTTTGCATTGTGTATGGTTACAATAAGGCGGCGTTCGATATGGGGTATGTATTTTACCAAATTTTTTTCCAAATAAGGATATCCTTTCAACTTAGGATAAGATTTCATTTATGGTGATGCCTTTTATGGATAGTTGCAGAGAGAAATAATATTTAATGATTTCCATTTTTTTCCTTTTCTAAACAATGATCTCCTTTCAACTCGGCATTTCATTTATGGTGATTCCTTTATGTTGCAAGATAGTTGCAAAGATGAAATAATATTTTATATTTAATGTGACGTGATGCGTGGTTACAACTTTTTCAACTTGGGATTTGATTTATGGTGATGCCTTTATGTCAATTTAGCATTTGATTTTTTTGTGATGCCTTTATGTCGCTAGAGATTTTAAAATTGGATAGTTGCAGAGATGAAATAATATTTTATATTTAAAGTGACCTTAATCGTGATTTCCATGGTGTGCAGAGGACGGTGATTAAGACGAAGAGCGTAAAGTATATGCCATTCTTCCTGTCTCTCTTTGTCTTCCTATGCGGCACGTCCTGGTTTATATACGGCCTCCTGGGAAACGATCCATTCGTCTCTGTAAGTTTAAAAATACTCACCTTACAGTAATAGATGATAAATATGTTTGCAAAATAACCATTTACAAAACATTGCATAAATATTTTTTGGTAATAAATGGTTAAAAAAAATAAAAATTTGTATAATATTTAAGTTAATAGTTTTATACCTATTGAAAATGGGCATATTTAATGGTTTTTAATTATAAATTTTAATTTTATGATTAGTAATTGAAAATGCTGGCATATTCTTGATCGTACTCCCAAATCAATGAATCAATGAATGAGATTTCATGTTGATAACTTCCTTGTATTTTAAAATACTTACTTTTTCTTGATTACTATTTTCACATTTACTTAATTTGATTAATAATTTACTACCCTAATAATTTGAAGAGCCTAGTGATGAATACCAAATTTGACAGGGGCTTGATAGATACCACAGATTTTGGCTTTCAATTAATTTACCAATGACAACTGACTATTTGTTAGGGTTATTTAATTACAATGCTCCTTATGGCTGCCTCGCCAAAAGGTTGTTGTTATATTCTATGAGTTATATTAATTACTTTTATAATAAATAGGTAAGATTAGGATTAGGGTTTCAAATTAAGGTTAAGGTTATTAGGGTTTCAAATTAGAATTTCATACATGTCTCATTTTCTAGCTTTCTTTATATTTCCATTTTCCATAAAAAAAGATGAAAAATTGACTTACATGAAATTTTAATATGAAATCCTAATGTACTTATGAAACCCTAACCTAACTCTAATTTTTGATATTTATTATAAAAGTAATTAATAAGACCTCTGCATATATCAATCACTTTTAGAATGTGATTGTGCTAATTATATTAGATGTGGTAGAACATCATTAAAAATTAAAAAGTTTTTAAGATAAACAAAATCAAAACTATAAATAGATTTTTTTATTTTTTTTTAATTCTTTGTACTGTCTTTTAATTTCTAAAATCATAACTAAGAAACAATATTGTTAAGCTATACCACCTTTACCTGCAATCTTTGTTAATTTTTATTATGGATCCATAGGTACCAAATGGGGTTGGAAGTGTGCTGGGAGCAATGCAGCTGATTCTGTACGCTGTTTACAAAGACTGGAAGAAAAAGAACGCTAGCACATCGTCTCCTCCTGTAAAGGAGGAGGGAAAAGGAGGGGCCAATCACATGAACGCAATGGAAATGGGTTCTTATGGGCGGACAAACGCAGATAGTCCTTCTGATATGTCACGAGCAAACAAATCAAAACCGTAGCACCAAGTCCTGAGGCCGAGGGATGTTGAAGATAATGTTTATTTTGTATTATTGTAAATGTAATTGTTTACAGAATGTTACAACATTGTTAGCAAATGTTGGTTGATTGGAGTGTTGGAAGCATAAATTAGGGTTAGTTAGATTTAGTAGATGATATAGATGATTTGTAGCAATTTTCATATTTGTAGAAATGTAAAGGTTATATATGAATACATTAGTTGTTCAATAAGATGAATGAGAAGTAATGAAAAGGAGAATCTCAAACATTGAGTTTTTTTTATGTTTTGCTTTAATCTTAGTATTGTTTGTTGTATTTTCTAACTATAATTGTTTGGTAATTTTATTTTTCCAAGACTTGTTGCAACAACAAAATAAAATGAGGCATGGGATGTTCTACCACAAGAATATCAAGAAACAAATTAGGTACAAATTATTAAATTGAAATATATTAGAAGAGAATTTGAAATTGCAAAATTTGATGCTATTGTTGTTGCTATTGAAGAGTCTAAATATTTAACTCAATCGTCCTATGACTGAACTTATGGGATATCTTCAATCTTATGAACAAAGGATGAATAGATATGTTGAAAAATCTTTTGAGCAAACTTTTCATGAAAAAATCAATATTTTAAGATATAAAAGTCATGAAGTTGAGAATTTGGAAGACAAACAAATAGAGAAGGAAGAGGTCGAGGAAGGGGTTTTTATACAAATAACAAAGGAAGAGATAATAAAAATGGAGGTAAAAAATTTGGAAAATGTAAGTCCAATGTTTTTATTGTAAAAGATTTTATCATTATGAATGTATTGGGAAAAAGAGATGTATGTAAGTGTTGGGGGCACTTTATTTTTGGCTTGTAATTCATTTAACAAAGATAGCTTTGTTAAGATAGATGAATCTACAAAATCGAAAGTACTCTTAAGAAATGACAAGCCATTGGAACTTAAAGGTAAATGAATAATCTAGATAAAAACAAAGAAAATAAAAATAAAACATATTAATGATGTCTTATATGTTAGTGGTTAACCACATAATTTGTTGAGTGTGGGAAAACTTATTGAAGAGGGATATATTTTTTCTTTAATAACAAAGAATGCATCAAAATCATAAATTCATTATAGTCAAAATTATTATACTCATAAATAGAATCTTTTCTTTCAAATTTTCTTATAAGGCATATAGAGCATTAAAAGTTAAGTATGATGATGATTCTTCGTTATGACACATGAGGTATGAGCATCTAAATATAAGAAGATTAAGGTTACAATATAATAAATGGTCAAAGACTTTCGTCTTATTAATTGTGTTGATCAAGTTTGTCAAGGATACACTCTCCAGAAGCAAGATAGAGACTCATTTCCAACAGGAAAATCATGGAGAGAAGCAAAACCATTGGAGCTAGTAGATGAAATTATATCTAGTCCCATGCAAAAGTTGTCACTCAATAAAAATAAGTATTTTATTATTTTTGTGGATGATTTTAGTAGAAGAACATGGGTGAATTTCATTAAAGAAAAATCCAATGCCCTTGTTATTTTTCAACAATTTAAAGTTGTTGTTGATAAGAAAAGCGGTTATGTTATAAAGAAATTATGTTGGGGGTCATATATAGGAAATTGACAGCAGATTATACTCCCCAACAAAACGGTTTGGTAGAAAGAAAAATTAGACAATTGTTGAGTTTGCAAGGAGTATGTTGAAAGGTAAAAGTCTTCCAAACATTTTTTGGGCCAAAGTTCTAGTACATATGTTTATGTTCTTAATAGATGTTCTACAAGAAGTGTGCAAAATATGACTTCCTATCACGCATGGAGTGGAAGAAAACATGGTGTTGTTGTATAATCTACAAAATAAAAAATTGTTGGTGAGTTGTGATGTCTTTCTTGATGAAAAAGAAGAATGGAAGTGTAATCAAGGCGTGCAAAAAGAAAATCCAAGAATTATTATACAAGAAGATGAATCTTTTGTTCCTACAAATCCAACCAATAGTCCAAGTACTACTCAAACTACATCCACTCCATATTCTTCTTCAACTTCAAGTAGTCAAATTCCTCCTCCAAGAAAAGTAAAATGTTTAAATGAAATTTATGGATATTCTAACTTTTCTTTAATGTATCAAATTAAAGCAGGGCTAAAATTATTTGACTATGCAGTAAAACAAAACAGGAAGCATGCTGGAAAGCAATGCATGAAGAGATTGCAACCATTAGAGGGAATGAAATATTGGAGCATGTGGATCCTCCTGCTAAGAAAAATTAATTGGAGTAAAATGGGTGTACAAAAAAGGTATGCAATTGATGAGTCAATACAAAAGAAAGGTTAGTGGAAAAGGGATTTTCTCAACAACCAGGTATAGACTACAATGAAACCTATGCTCCTATTGTAAGATTGAATACAATAAGAATTGTTTTAGCATTAGAAACACAATATAATTAACTCATTTATTAGTTTGGTGTGAAAGTAGCGTTTTTGAATGGTGTTTTCAATGACGATATGTATGTTCAAGAGTCCCAAGGATATGAAGATATAGGAAATGCACATAAAGTTTAAAAATTAAAAAAGGTTCTTTAACACCTTAAACAAAATCCAAGAGCATGGTATAGGAGGATAGATAATTATTTTCTGAAAAATTGGTCTTAAACAATATCCAAGAGCATGGTATAGGAGGATAGATAATTCTTTTATGAAAAGGAGATTTAAAAGAAGTGAAAGTGAACCCACATTATATATTAATTCAAATGGTATAAATAATCTACTTTTTGTTTGCTTATATATATATATAGTTGACTTGATATATACATCCTTAAGTATTGTGTTGCTAGAATGTTATGTTGTCTAAATTTGAAATGAATGATTGGGGTTTGATGCATTATTTTCTTGGCATAGAAGTGAGGCAAATGAATGATGGTACTTTTATTTCACAAGAAAAATATGCTACATATCTTCTTAGCAAATGGAAAATAGAAATTGTAAACTCATGAGCACAACTATCAATACAAATAATTTTTTTTAGAAGATGGAGGAGAAAATGAAGATGTTAAATCTTATAGGAGTTTAGTAGGGAGTCTCTCATGTATCTTGCTACAACGAGACCTTACATTATAAATGAAATAAGTTTAAATTCTAGATTTGTGCAAAGTCCAAGTAAGATTCACTTTGAAGAAGCAAAAAGAATTTTGAGTTATCTCCATGGAACATTCAATTTTGGCATTTGGTATACTTCAACTGATAATTTTGGGTTGGTTGGTTATACAAATAGTGATTGGGTAAGATGTTTTGATGGTAGAAAAAATACTTCAGGTTATGTTTTCATCCTAGGATCAGGTGTGGTATCATGGTATTCAAATAAACAATCAAATGTTTCATTTTCTTCTAAAGAATGAGAGTATATTGCAACAACATCAACATCATGTGAAGCAATTTTGTTGAAGAGAATCTTGACAAATCTAAAACAAGAACAACAAGATGCTACAATTATTTATGGTGATAACATTTCTACAATTTCCATAAGTAAATATCCATTGTTTCATAGTCACACTAAACATATTGATATCAAATATTACCTCATAAGATATTATCAAATATTACCTCATAAGATATCATGTGGTAAAAGGAGAAATTGATATAAAATTTTGTCAAACAAATGATCAACTCGCTAATATCTTCACCAAAGCATTATCAAGAGAGAAATTTCATTACATAAGAAAGATGATTGGAATCTCCTCATTAAATATTAAGGGAAAGTGTTTAAGACAATGCTTAATTTTTATTATTGTAATATGTAATTATTGGCAACCATTATGTAAGTTTTGATTAAAGTGTTCCCAACATAAATTAATGGTAAATGATTAATAGCGATTTTGAAATTTGTAAAAAATCAAAGGCTAAATACATTTAGTTGTTCAATAAAATGAATGAAAATGAAAAATCTCAATCATTGAGTTCTTTGATGGTTTGCTTAAATCTTCCTACGAGGAACATGGTAGCTCCATCTATTATACCTCTATGAGCTTATGGTAGTGTATTTGAGCTGTTGCGTTTAAAGCTACAATAACTTGCTTCGCGCAGAATTGATAAACGGGGAATAAATGTGGATCTATTAGAGTGTTTGTGCTTAATTTGTGAATGTGGCTTCAAAGATCTCGTTGTGTTCTTAGTTTATGTGGCTTGAGAGATATTGAAACCTTCCTAAGGTAATAATGTGTCCAAACTAAAATCGCGTGGTAAAGGCATCTTTCAACATTCAATTAGATGAAATTCATATTGATTGACGATTGTGTCAACTGAAGTACCGAGAAGATTCTCAAGAACTCATAAGTTATATGTGTCCTTGGATAGTAACACACAATGTCTAGTTGAAATCATGTGATTTTATGAATTCATCTTCTTACAAGGTACTGGAAATATTTAGAATAACTTTAAAATTATATTTGAAATTAAAATAAATTTATATATTTAAAATCTGTTTTTCTTTAAAATGAAATATAGATTACAGAATTTGTTTTGTTTTATGTAATGGTGAATAAACTATAATTTTTAGTTTAATTATTTTTTCTAGTTAATTTAATATTAAAACACACATTCTTAATTTGGTTAAAAAAAATATTTTTCTTAAATATTATTTAACTAAATATTTACTTATGTAAAAAAATTAATATTTTAAAATAAATAAAATAATTTAAAGGAAATAAAAATTTCTAAGCTTACCTTAATTTAATGAAATAAAATCATAAAATAAAAAATAAAAATGCATATATGTAAAATGAGTAATAGTAATGTACTTAACATACTATACTAAGAGGGTTAAAATTTAATTTGTTTTTCCTTTATTAACACTATTCAAAATATCCTCCCGGATGTGGTGCCACGAAGCCATCAGAGGACATGTGGACTGCCGTCGGGACGCATTACTAATGCATAAATCGGCGAGCGCCCTTCCGCCATTAATTCCCCATGGTTCGCAGCAGCCACCTCCACATGACGAGCCTTCTCGTGCGAGGGAAATGTACTAGTCTCCAGAGCACCCAGCACCAAGCCTTAATGGCTTTGGTGGTCACGGTAGCCTTGCGCATTATCATAGGGATGAATTGCACAGAGAAGCATTGGCTCCTCGCAGTGTTCACTCCACCAGCGCATCCGCAACATACTCCTTCAGAGCAGAGACTAGGGGCCCCGCCGAAGCTCTGGAGAAGAGAAGCCAGTCCAACAGGAACCCTGGTCCCTTCCAGGGTCTCCACCATGCCAAGGATGAGAGGGAAATCGCGCAGAGGGGCCGCTTGGTACATGGCCCAGTCTCAGCGCCAGCGACAAAGGAAGTTTGAATGGGCACTTGCCATAGCATCCACCTGATGCAGAAGAAGACCACAGACACCTCCCATGGCGTACGTAGAGGAAATTACTCTGGAGGAAGCCATGCAGAGCCACCCCTCAACTGAATTCAGAAAGGAAAACAAGCCTCCACCCGGGGACACCCCGCAGAACTTCAATGCCAACAGATCATAGGACTTCTTCCCCACTTGTTTCGTGGAAGAGGAGACCCCTCTCGACGACACCACAGGGACAGTGACGCCACCGGAGCTTCTGACCAAAGCAGCGATGGACTCCAGGAAACAAGCATCCGTCGTCAGCGGCGAGCTGGAACAACCATCCTTCTCCGAATTATGGCACCTTCCACTCATCTTTGAGCTCAGAAGTCTAATGGATGACCAAGTTTTTCGCCTTGCCAGGATCGACCAAAGACTGGACATGCTCTTTACGGTCCACTCCAAGAATCTTCCACAGCGGTAATGTCCGACGTGTGCGCAGACATACTCGCTTCCAGCAKGCTGGCGACAGCAGAGGAGCGAGAGGAAGCGCACGGGTAAAACGGTTCAATGAATCTTTCARTTAGGGGTACTTCTGTTGCTCYGTATATAGCTCTAGTTCAGTTAGCTTGCTCAGTTTCTTTACATCTAGCTATGGCATACTTTTTGAAACTTATTAGTATGATAGCCCTGGTTTCCTTCGGACAGGGCAATTCCATGTTTATTTTGATAACAGAGTAACACTTGGCTCAGGATATCCAACTGTCCCGGTTTCCTGCTTAGGCGGGACAGCTGGCATCATCAACAGTTACTGTATGATCTTTATGTTAATATAATAGGATCCACCTTTTTATTTAAAAAAAAAAAAACACTATTCAAAATATCATTTCATTAATTGGGTAAATAAAAGGGTTAGTGTGTTTTTTTAAGTAGGAGGTTTTTGCATTAGACATCACTCTTTAGGTTTTTATAAGTTAAATTTAATGATTACATTAGAATTAGTTTGAGTTTGTTAGAGATAGTTGAGATATTCACTCAATCTCTCTTTTTAAGTTTGGAATAAGTTGGATCTCACAACACCTATATAAATGTATTGTATCTAATTATGTAATAATAATAAGAGTGTGAGTGTTTTGAGCGTGGAACTTTTTATTTTCTTGGTATCAGAGCATAGGTTTGTGAGAGTAGATTGTTGAAGTGTGAGTGATTGTTGAAGTGTGAACATTTTTGTGCGGTTGTTAATGTTGGTTGATATTTAGTTTTGGGATGTTTGTGACTACTGTATAGAAGAGAAGTGAGTGAACAACAGGTACTCAAAAATCCATTGAGATTAGCATGTAGATGTCCATTTCAATGCCTACGAGGCTTCACCATTTTTAGTTTCATAATTGGAGAGGGATGCAAAGAGAAAATTGGTGATGTGGTTCCTCCTCTTTCTTCTTGTAACATCCTCACTATAATCCCCAATTTAATTTATTCTTATTGTAGAGATAATGTGTGGTTGCGGCCAAAACGATGTAATATGCAAATTGTATTTCGATGTTTAATAATAAAATGTGATAGCTTCTAAGGGGGGACATGAACATAGATGGGAGTTGAATTAATCCACAAGAGGGGGGAGTGTCTAGGATAATGGACAAGAGGGGTTCAAGGGGGAATTACCCATGTATATTAATTCAATCCATTTTCCTAAATTTTCTATTTGTATATGAACCTTCCCATTTCTGATCAAGTGTTCCCTAAGACAATCATTGAATACATGTAAGAAGGTGGGTGTGAGTAGTCACATCTTAAAGTTATTAGGAACATGAGGGTTGCATACAATCAGTTTGGGGAAGTGTGTGAGTCAAGAAAGCAAGACAAAGGAGAGGAAATTTGTATGGGTTGGGACAACAGTTTTAGACATGGAGTTTTCTTTTGCATGGGGAGAAAGTAGAGAGAAAGAAAGAGAGCTTGGAGATGTTGCATCCATGGAGGGAGAATTATAGAGAAAGCTAGAGAGAATCGGAGCATAATTGGAGCTGGAAACTGAAGAGCTAGGTTGTCAAGTCTGAAGAGTGAAATCCTAAGTGAGTTGCACTAAAACAACAAGTGTTCACTATGTTTTGCTAGTGGTTTTCCTAGCAACAAGTTCCCTTGAGTTTCGAGCTAAGAGTTTCCTAGTTACCTATGCCAGAGAGACCCTCATAAACAAATGGGACACCCGAGGGACTGAGATAAAAAAAGGGGTACATTCCTTAGGTTCGGATGGTCAAGAGGAAGAGAGTGTTGGACACACCTACCACACTTAGATGGGGGGGTGAATGAGTGTGGGGCTCTTTTTCCAAAAACTTCCCTCTTGCACAAAAACACCTTAGTTAACATTCAACATTTATTCATTACCCATTGATGTCATTTATAACCAGTTAAATATGAACATATATCAACAACATATATCATAAATTTATCATCAACAAGTCATCATCATAAGGAACACAAAGGACACAAGATGTATGTACAATTTTATTTTCATTATGGACAACAATCCGGGGTTTATCAGCAACAACTTAATAGAGTACAACTCTACAAGATCACCAACTCTATAATTCAAGACTCAAATTACACCCTTAGGATCAACTGAGATGAGGCAAAAGTCCTCAATAGATGTCAATCTGCAATAGGTACGCAACCTATCAGTAGTGCAACATGCATGTACGCACCCCACCAGTAGTACAACCCACATGTTATACACGCCATATCAATACTGCAACCTGCGTATACGTTCCCAAATAGTAATGCAGCCTGTGTATACCTTCTAATCTATTAGGGTTTGTCCTTCAAGATATTATGCAACCAATTTATCTTTCTCTTCTATTTTTCATTGTCCAAACTGACCACCAGCCAATCACAATACATCCAATATCTCCAATAGCTTACTCATGCTCCACAACTAATCAATATGAATGCTACTCAATCATGCATATGCAATCAACATACTATAACCTGTTACAGGTATCAACTAACTGAGAGGGGGGGAGGTGAATCAGTTAGTTTAGATTGTTAACTATTACTCTTCTTTGTAGCTTTGAATCATTAATCTTAGTGGCAGTGAGTCTTTACTGTGAAATTCAGAGTTATAAACACAAAGCAGATAACATAAAGAATAGAAATCACACACAGCATTCACTCATAAGTATGAGACACGGATTTTTCAAGAGGAAACCCAACCAGGGAAAAAACCTCGTCTTCTTAAGATGTTAAGCAAGCTCCAACTGCGTTACATCTCATCTTTATGAGCACCAACTCATAGGCCTTCTAACCGATTTCCGGCCTGGTAGAGCACCAACTCCTGAGAATCCGGCCTGCTGGGTGGAAGCATATGACTTCCTTTTTCCTTGACACCAATCTGAGTGAAGGCACCAACCTTCGGATTCTACAAGCACCCACTTGCAGGAGAAAGAGACGTATGTCTCTAGCACCACCCTACCACCCTTATTTGTCCGAAATAAATATTGCTCAAATCAATTTGTTCATTCTGATATAGCTTGTTTACCCTTTTTTTTGATCTACTCTGCGTTCTTCATTGTCTCTTATCTGTTGCTCTGCTTCACCGTGCTCTGCAGCCCATTCTCAACTTCATACATTATTAGCTCATATTATCCTCTGCTTCTCACTGCGGGCTCTCTGTCTCATTTTTCAACAACAACCTTACTCATCTCTGTTCCAACGCATTATATATATTCACCACATGCGAGGAGGTTTTCCTTGGTTTCATAACTCAATTCACCCGGTTCCCTTTCTTCCATTCTTTTCTTACGGCACCCCATGCCGGCATTCTCCCTGATTTTCTAAAATGGCTCTTTCATGCCTCCTCATGCCACATCATCTGTATGTTCCTCTGTTTTAGCGCGGTCATTTTTTAGGTGAAGGTCCAACTCTCTTTCTCAACTCAATTTGCAGTTTCCCTTTCTTTCATTCTTTCTTACGCTTTTTCGCGTGACATTCTCCGATTTTGAGCTGGCTCTTTGCATTACCTCCTCGCGCATGCCACATCGGTACTGGCTCGTCTTCGTGGCTAAAAGTGCGTTTTATCGGTAAAGATCCGGTGTTGTTTGACATAGTTTCCAGCACTTTTGGTATATGTAACACTTTATGTTTGACTGGTTCGACTCTGTTTTTGACTGTTACGTGTTTCTGCATCTGTGATTCAGCTCCTGTGCTCTAGCATTTGTGTTCCAACACGTGTTCCGGCATTTGTGTTTCAGCATCGTGTTCCGGCATTTGTGTTCCGGCACGTGTTCCGGCATTTGTGTTTCAGCATCGTGTTCCGGTATTTGTGTTCGACATCGTGTTTTCAGCATTTGTGTTCCAGCAATCGTGTTCCGGCATTTGTGTTCGGCATCATTGTTTTGACATACGTGTTTCAGCTTACGTGTTCCGGTATCTCTTGTGTGTGCTCCATAACCAACGATTGCCATCAATGACAACCTTGACCATCTCCGCCATCTCTGCACTATAGCCATGGTACCAACAATCTCCCCTTTGGCATTTGATGGCAATATGTATCTTTCATTGCTCCCCTTTGACATCAAGGGCAAAGGGTTAAACTATTCTCCTCAAGCTCCCCGACTTTGTGCACTCAATTGTAATACGGAAGCGGTATGCGACTATGATCTCTATGTAATTCCGGCGTTATACAATCTTACCATGTTCGGTAACGGGCTTCTTGTGAAAAGATCCTTTGGACCTGGGCTCCTCTAATCAATCATCTATGTCTCATCTTGTACACATGCATCACGCCAATTACTACGAGGTACTCTCGGTCAATGGTGACTTCATCTTCACAATCTGTGTAGACCATATGGAGAGATGCTAACTCCCCTTGTCTAGAAGAACTGGGAATGCTTTGTCAATGACCAATACAGCTCACATCTTCGCAGCAAACAAAAGATTCTTTGCATTTGCAATCTTCTTTGTTCTGTTGTACATCTTTAGTTTTGTGCATGTCAAATATGTTTAGAGCTGTGCTCCCTCTATCAAGATGACCCCAAGAACCCTGGTCATGAGGAACCAATCTAGAATTATACCAAAACATTTATTGCTCACTGTGTGTTAGCTAAAGAAGAGGATGATGCACGTTTTGTTTTCCTACTTGCAGCAACCTATGCGGACATCTAATTTTGCTCAAGATTGATTCACAAATTTTCTTCATAGTTCTCAATCTTCAATCTGGCTTTCATGCTGCTCTCAAACGGTCTTCTTATGCATGGGGTCTGCCCTGTTTTGAATGGTTGAGGATACTTTCCTTTTATATAACTCAATAAGCATCATATGTTTTGATTCCGTTACAGATTCAAGTTTATTACTTCAAGAATACTTCTTATAAAAATGTCCATCTTTGCTCCTCATGACCAAACTCAACACAACTACACTCATATATTCCATACTGATATGAAGACCAAAATGTCTTGAGGCGTCACGATTAGCACCGCGCTCCCCGACAAAGTGCAAAGTTTAGTTAAGAAGGGGTAGGACGCTCATCTTAAATAGGGGCCTTCAAACTGTACCTTGGGTAATGGTTTGGTAAATAGATCGGCAATCTTCTCCGTGGAGGGAATATACTGCAACTGTACCACTTTATAGGCAACCTGATCTTTTAAATGATACTTGAGGTATACTTTGTCTTGGAATGAAGGAATTTGGATTCTTGGAAACACTAATGGTACCCTAGTATTATCGATTGAAGAGGAATGGGTTCTTCATATGTTACAAGCTCTTGTGGACTTAAAGAGCTTGTATCATCCATATTACATGAGTACAACATACAGCGGTTACGTGTATTGATACCTTCTGTGGTAGACAAGCTATAGAGCTTTCTTCTTTCTTATCCATGCTACTAGCGAATCACTGAAGATGCACCTCCACTAGTGCTCTTTCTCTCATCTGCACAATTTGCCCAATCTGCATGCGAATATATGCCATCAGCTGAAAATTTTGATTCTTGGGTACCACAAACCATAAGGCCAGATTCCTTTCAGATGTTGAAAATTCTTTTGACGACTACTAAGTGACTCGTTTTAGGGGCAACGAAATCTTAGACCAATCCAACAACAACATGCGATGCGATGCGGTCTTGTTATGGTGATGTATAACAAACTTCCTATCATAGATGCGTACAACCTTTGATCCCTTACGGTAGTATCATCTTTGCTCAATTTGCAGCCCACGGACCATGGAGTTGTGTTACTCCGCGGGTGAGGCATCTTCCATTTGAAACCCAGCACCGACATCTCCTTTAAATGCTTCTCTTGAGAGAGAAATAAACCTTTCATCATTCTGAGTAATTTGAGACCAAGGAAGTATGACAGCTCCCAAACATAGACATCTCAAATTCAGATTTCATTTGCATTAGCAAACCATTGAGCAGAGAATTGGTTGATACGATAAAAGTAATATCATCAACATAAACTAGCACAACGTTAAATCCGGCACACCTTGGTTGGTATACAAATTGCTATCTGCCGAATCTTTCTTGAAGCCTTTATGATGTAGATATTTGTCCAGTCTACCATACCGGTCTTGAGATTTGCTTGCTTCAACCCATACAATGCCTTTTTCAGCTTCAGACATAGTCAGGTTTATCGTGAGGAGAAAAACCACGGACGATTCCATATACACTTCTTCTTCTAAATTCCCATTCGAAATCTTGACTTAACATCCATCACGGTATAATTTGAATGGTTTGTGACATGCATAGGCTAAAAACACTCTTATAACCTCCATTCTTTCCACTTTGGAAACGTTTCCTCAAAGTCTTGTCCTTCAATCACGAGCATATCCTTAGGACTAATCTTGCCTTATTTCTCACAATCATTACTGTTCGTTTAACTTATTCTTAAAGACCCATTTCATCCTATCACATTCTTGTCTGAAGGTCTAGGCACAAGTTCCTAGGTGTTATTCTTTTCAATATGGTCCAACTCCTCATTCATGGTTGCTATCCAGTCTTTTGTCTTCACATGCTTCATTAAAACTTTTTTGGTTCAATTGTAGATAAAAATGCTACATGTGACTTTTCATGCCTAAATGCCAAAATTTTCCTTCTAGTCGAACCCTTTGTTTCTCATCACCAATGATTTGAATTTGAGGATGATTCTTTCTAATAATTACGGAAGAAGGCTTTCTGGATGTTTGTTGGGAATCTCCTTCTTCATCCCTACGGCTCAGATTCTTTCTCTTGTGACCCTTGGTCATGTTCTTCATCTGCATCATCCAAGCCTGATTCGTCTCTGTGACTGGTGTTTCCTGACATTCTTCATCTACTTTTCATCTATGCAGTCAGCCATTCTATGCAGCCTCTTGTTATAGCATCTGTGGCGCGCTATACGCGACATATCCTAGAAGATTCCTTCATCCGACCACGTCATCATGCCTCCAGTTCTCATCATTATTCTTGATGTAACATTTGCTTCAAAACACTTTGAAGTGTTTAATAGTTGCAGGTCTTCCAAACTATAGATGATATGGAGTCTTATCCTTGTTTGGTCTCAAATGTGATTTAATAAGAATGTGTGCAATTTTATGAATTAGCTTCTACCGAAACTTTGAAATATATCCTTTTCCTTCATCGGCTGACCTTGCCATTTCTTTATTTGTTCTATTAAATGCTTTCCACCACTCCATTCTGGCGAGAGCGTTCGATTATTAATATTCTTTTTGATGCCATGCTCATCTGAGAAATCTTTTAGTGCCTTGGTGAACTCTCCTCCCTCTGTCGGATCGGTAAGCTTTATTTTTTCTTCGGTCGGTTGCACAGTCAATGCTTTGGAGTGTTTGAATTTGGCAAATGCTTGGTGCACTGCTTTGAGGGAGCGCAACCCATGTCAATGCGGAATAATCATCAATAACCAACATGGAAATGATTTTCTTTGCTTGTACCTTCCTTTCTTGATGGGCCACCTAGGATCCATATGAACTAAATGAAGGGGTTTGCTTGAAGATGGAAAACTTTTTGATTCTCCGAGTTACGAGGTCGGTTTTCCGGTGACATAGCTTACACAATATCATGGTTTGATATTTACGGAAAATCTCACCTAACTGGCTGCTCTATTTGAGTTTTATTAGATGATCAAAGTGTAAGTGTCCAGTCTTACATTACCCTGACCAGCTTTCATCGCATTTACTTAGATGACATTCTTCATAACCCTCTTTTAGAATGTAAACATTATTTTGTGTTCTTACTCCTTTGGCAACTAGTTTTTTTTGAGGAGACCTCTTTAATTTTACGGTCTTTAGCGATGAGACACTTTCACATCCTTTATCACACATCGGCTTACACTAAGAAGGTTGTGCTTTAACCCATCTACAAGTAACACGTTACAGGCTTTTCCCTTTCCATTGCTTTCGGACTAACCATTCACATTCCTCGATCTTTCGTTGCATTGTTTCCAAAAGTTATGTTTCCAGATTTACGCTCAGACGGCGTAATAAACTTCTCCTTATCTCATGACATATGCTTTGAACATCTGTTGTCTATGTACGGGGGTCCTTCTTTCTGGTGAGAGCACAAGGTTACAATGAAAATTTTCTTTCTTTCTCCATACATTTTGTTCGGTTGTATATTTCGTTTTTAATTATGCCTTGTAATGCTTCAAATTGCATTTTGTAGCTATATGTCCAAAGTTAGAGCAGTTGTAGCATTTTGGTTCATTGTATAAGAGTCAAATGAATTAGCATTTCTATGTTGTACCGCCGTCTTCATGTTGGTAAGGCAACATGACCCTTATGATGATATGTTGTTTTGACATCGATCTGTGAATAATTCTGAGATTATAAAGCAGGTTTAATGACTTTATTGCCCAAAGTTATAACTTAGCCAGGAAAAATAACCATTGAAGAAATTGCCATCCCTGGATCTTGGTTGATTCCTAGGAGATAATACATTGACTTTTGGTACTCATGTTTGTAATTCTAGTCTTCGGACTCACGTCATTTGACCTCTTCTGCGGACATCCACGAGTACGTACGAGTTTATTCGGTGAACCAACATTTGCTCTTTCTTTATTACTTGAGTCTATCTTATTGGAAATTGGAAATGCTCCAATATTTTCTATCTTAAAACCTTCCAACTGCTTGCTGATATGAAACTTAATCACATTAGATGATTCTATATTCTTTAACTTAATGTTGTTTGCATCTTCTTCATAGTAAATCTAGACCAAATTTATTAAGCCAGGTCTTTGGCGGTTTAAAATATTGTTTAGCTCCTCCTGGAAGCTTTGATACTAGAGATATTCGGATTATGGGCTTGATATATTTTTCTAACTCCAGCTATGCGGTTAACTTCTTCTTCTAGATGTTCAAATCTGGATCTACTGCTTTCGGCTAATTTGCTTTGGGACTTCATCAATTTTCTTAGCCTCTTGAAGTTCTAGCTTCAATAGGGGAATGTCTATTGTATTTGTTTCATATTGGATTAATAATTGTTTTTGCTTCTCTTCTTTATTCTATAGGTCTATTTATTTCTTCCAGGGCACAAGTCGGCTCACCTTCCATATCCACTTCCGGCATCCATATCATTCTCTGAACAATTCAGCTCAAGTTATTCTATGGCCATAAGCATGAAGTCATCTTCTTAGTTTTCATGGGAAGATTCACTATCGAGGTTTCTGTAGAATCATCATTATTTACACCGCGAGAATTTGTCTTTTATTCTTATCTTATTTTCGTTATTATATTTCTTCCTTGAAATCTTTCTTCATCGGTGAGGTTACATTCGCGCCGCTGCGGGGACATTTTGGCAGCAAATGCCTGCCACGGTTGAAACACTTAAGGTAGTTTTCCGTTGTACTTTCTTGATCCAGTTTTCAATCTTCTTACAAATTTTCTTACCGATTTCATCGGTTCGGACTCGATTATAACTACGCTTTGAATGAGGCTTCCCTAAGATGAGTTTTGATCTTTACTAATCCTCATTTCATAGCGGTTAAAGTTCCTAGCAACTCGTCAAGAGATAATGTCTTGAGTTCACTCATCTCCTCTATTGGAGAGACTTTAGGATTGAATCTTTTTGGTAGAGATCTCAAAATTTTAAGACCAAGAATTGATGTCAATTGTTTCTCCTAACCCCTCATAACATTCACCATTTCATCAACTCTCAAAGAAAAACTTACTTATGTTTTCATCCTCATTCATTCTCAAGCTACAAACTCAGGATCTATGAGTTTGTAGCTTAGCATCTTTAACTTTCTCATTTCCCTCACTTCTGCTCAGTTTTCCCACATTTCTTTAGCAGTTTGAAGGTTACTTTACTTTCACAAAATTCTGATTGACTAGACCAGCGAGAATAACATTCACGCTTTTTGCATTAAGGGTGAAATCCTAGTTTTCATCCTTTGAAGCCAAACATGAGTTGGTTTTGGCCCTTATCGTTTCTACTTCCCAAACATGCTCCCGAGGACATTGTATGTTCTCATTCTTACCTTCAGAAGGCAAAATTTGTGCCATTAAAAATGGGTGCCTTGTTGGTTGAACCATCATGACTAGTCATGGTTCACTGTAGGATCTACCTTACAACTAAAGGAACACCGCTCGATACCAATTATTCACAGTATGAACTAAGCTGAGGAGGGGGTGAATCCGGTTAGTTTGGAGTATTATATTACTCTTCTTCCTTGGCAGATCGGTAATCTTAGTATTAGTGAGTCTTTACTATGAAATTGAGAGTTATAAACACAAAGCAGATAACATAAGAATAGCAATCACACACAACATTCACTCATAAATATGAGATACGGTTTCAGAGGTAACCAGGGAAAAACCTAGTCTTCTTAAGATGTTAAGCAAGATCCAACTTCGTTACATCTCACTATGAGGAACAATAACAGGGCTACAACCTGGGTTTTGACACCAATTTGGTGAGGCATAACTCGGAATCGGCCTTGGGTTGGGAGCACCGACTTCCTTTTTCCTTCACTCCAGGTGGAGGCACCAACCTTCAGATTCTACAAGCGCCCACTTGCAGAGAAAGAGACATCGTCTAACACCCTACCACCCTTATTTGTCAAAGATGAAATGTTCTCAAATCAATTGGTTCATTCGATGATATAGCTTGCTTACCCAACTGTTGATCTACTCGCGTTCTTCAACATCACCGATATGCTTCACCGTGCTCTGCGGCCATTCGACTTCTTACGTGGCCGGCTCAGTTCTCTCTTCCTTTCTCTGCAGGCTCTCTGTCTCATTTCAACAACAACCTTACTCATCTCTGTTCCAGCACATTATATAGATTCACCACATGCGGAGGGTTTCCTTGCGTTTCTCAACTCAAACTGCAGTTTCCCTTTCTTAAATTCTTTCTTACGCTTTTAGCGTACCAACATTCTCCAGTTTTTTGAGAACTCTTTGCGTACCCACCTCTCATGCCATGGCTGTGATTGTGTTCCTCACATTTTAACTTCGGTCTATTTTTAGGTAGAGTCATAAGAAACTTTCTCAACTCCAATGAACCTTTTTCTTTCATTCTTTCTTGCAGCACCCCGTACCGGCATTCTCCGGAGATTTTCTGGAGGCTGGCTCTTTGCATGCCTCCTCTATGTATGCCACATCATGCAACAAATTTCGTGGCTAAGGCATGCGTTTTATCAACAAAGATCGATGTTGTTTGACTGGTTCCGACTACTGTGTTTCAGCATGTATCAACAACGTGTGTTTCAACATAAGTTCTATTTCTGTTTGTTATTGGTGCATCGTGATTCAGCTCACAGTGTTCCGGTTTGTGTTCCAGCTTTTGTGTTCCAGCATTTGTGTTGTTTCAGCATCGTGTTCCGACATTTGTGTTCCATTTTGATTCGACATTGTGTTTAGGCATCACATTGTTCGACTGTTTATTAGCATTTGTGTTTTGATATGTGTTTCCAGCATTTGTGTTTGACATCGTGTTCGGCATTTTGTGTTTCAACATACGTTTCAACATCGTGAACAATACGTGTTCGAGAGAGCTTTCTTATAGATGCTCATAACCATACCCGATTTCCATCAATGACAACCTTGACCATGTCGCGTCATCCTACTATAGCCATATTTCCCATCAATGACAACCTTGACCATCTGCGTCATCTCTGCTATAGCCATATTTCCAACATAACCATCATATCAGTACTGAATCATAAGAGTGTTTCTCACTCCATCAACCAACATAAATCAAATCATAGGAACCATACCAAGAATTCCCTAGGCATTCACAACACAATAAGAAATGTTATCCATCAAGACAATAATGTAACCATACTAGTGTCTCAGTGATAGATCTATGCCCATAGAGTGCAGATCTGGAACCTCCTTCAATCTTCAACAGCTTGTCATCAACTCAACCAAAAATCTCCATGATTTTATCCACTGTACACTCCCTATACACAGACAGCTCGTGTATACACACCCTGTACACAGACAACCCGTGTATTATACGCACATTGTACACAGAAATCTTGCGTATACACACCCCATACACAAACAACCCGCGTACTGACCAGAAAATAGGATTTCTGAAGCTTCAATACTTTTTCCGTCAAGATCTCTGATATTGTTGAAACTTTGATGCATCCATGAGATCCTCCTCATGCTCTCTTTATCAAAATAGATATTCAATCATGCTCAAGAGATCCACACCAAAATGCTCTCACAAGAAACTCTCTATTGATCCACAAAAAGGATGATATGCAAGAGACCATAGTTATCTTATTTATACTTTCATCCTCTAGGTCACTTTACCCATTTTTAGGTTACTTAACCCATTTCTAGGTTACTCAACCTATTTTCCTTATATTAGGGTTAACCACTTTTCCATAAATAGAGAGTTCTCCAATTCTTTATCATTTAAATATTCCTTCTTGATTTTGTCACTTCTCTTTATTATTTAAATAATCCATCTTGACCATGTCACTTTAATTTATCATTTAAATAATGATTTCTTCTTTTAGGTCACTTTGACTTCTTTGACCTTGGGGGCTTCAAGCCTTCATATGGGGTCCTCCAACTTCATAAGGTCATAACTCTCAAACTGTGAGGAGTTATGTGACGTTCCACATACCACCAGAAATGGCATGACAAGCAGTATCCGTCTAGGATATTTTCACCAACAAATTCATTGATATTCATCTCATTGTTCCTCATACAAACATGGGTCCTCCAACCATTCTTCTAGGATAACCCAATCCGCAAAGCGTCTTCCTGTGAGCGCTTTCAC
>SNQJ01S0098793.1:12446-23037 GCA_010110895.2 Picea sitchensis | reverse complement strand
TAGGAGGTCTACCTATGTCTAGACAAAATCATGATTATCTTTATGTTGTGGTTGATCGATTTAGCAAAATGTGTATTTTGATGCCTTGTACGAAGCAGGTTACAGCTGAGCAAACGACACAAATGTTTTTTTCAAAATGTTTGGGTGCATTTTGGATTGCCTAAACCCATTATTTCTTATCGGGATTCTCGATTTGTTGGAAGTTTTTGGTCGAGTTTATGGACACTCATGGACATCACACTGAAAAAGAGCACATCTTTTCATTCGCAAACAGATGGTCAGACAGAAGTGGTAAATTGAACAATGGTGCATCTTCTTCGTGCTTATTGCAGCAAGCATCCTAAACTTTGGGATGAGCATTTACACTACATTTAGCATGCTTATAATCGAGTTAACCACTCTTCAACTCAAACGTCGCCATTTCAAGCATGTTTTGGCTATTTGCCCAAATCTCCTTTAGATTTTATCTTTGGGAAGGATATTGCTATTGATGGTCAATATGACATTGATAGGGCAGAAAAGTTCATTAAACAAATTCAGTCGATACATCAAATGGTGCAAGAGCAGTTGCAAAAGAGTCAAGCCAAGTACAAGACGAGACATGACAAGCATCTTGTTGATCACAGTTTCCAAGTTGGAGATGAAGTTTGGATTTACATCAGTAAGGAGAGGCTTAAAGGAGAAGGTTAAAAATTGAAACCGATTCGATATGGTCCTTTCAAGATTATCGACAAGATTAGTAAAAATGTCTTCCGTTTAGATTTGCCTCATTATATGAAAATGTATGCAGTTGTTAATGTTGAGAATTTGAAATTGTATGAGCCTCCTTTGATTGATGATATCAAGAAGAGCATGTTCAAATTCCTTCTATAGATGATTTTTCCCAAGAATATGTTACAGAACTGCATGAAGACACCATCCTTGACAGGGGAATGTGAACTTCAAAATGAGGAAATGTGGAGTATCTTCGAGTTGGTCTTAAAGGTACAAATCCAAGCAAAGCCAAGTGGATTGAGGTTGGAAAGGTGAGGGAGCTATACCCTCATCTTCAGATAGACTGAAAATAGTCTTTTGGAGGTCCAAAAGCTTTCCAATGGAGAGGTGTGATCAGAGGATCAAATTTTGCTCAAAACTTCAAAGTGCTCGGAATCACTTCAAAACGAACGAGAGCATAGGCCTCGTTGTTACGAACCAAACGTAACTCGTTTGGGTTCAAACGAACATCGAGAGCGAGAGATATCGTGTTCTGTTCAAAATGACAAACACGCAAAAAAAGGGATGCTAACTGTACAATCTGTACGGGCGCTGACGTAACAGGTCGTACGACATGTGGCGGGCAGCTATTTCGACAGTTGGAAGGTGACATGTCTTGTTTGCAGCGTCTGGAATGGCGACATGTGGCCCAATCAATGGCTGCCACGTGTCACCTATATATTGGTTTAAAATTTATTTGGAGTCCACCGGATTCAACCCCATGACCTCCACCTGCGTGCAAAGCTTTGGCAAAAACCACCAACCAACGCGCCACCATAGTGTTTCTTAACACTATATGGTGCGGATTTTATTTGAATTCAAATATTGTAAGCTTGGGCGAGGGGTCGGGCTGGGGCCTAGCCCCAACCCCTGGTTATGTTATATTGTAATATGGCCACGGTTTAAACCTTTGCCCGCACATTCAAAACTAAACCCGAGTCGTATGTGTTGTAATATGACCACGAGCGCCCGTATGTGTTTTAACATAGCCCTTTTAATATAGCCCGCAGTCACATATTTGTTGCCATATGACCATTGTTATATCGTAACACGCGTGCAGGTATGCGTTTGGTTTGGATTTAAATTTGGTTCAAACGGTTATGTAAACTCTTGGCCCTTATTTTTAAACACGCGGTCACATGGGTCATATGACCTTGCCCATGACGATTAGGGCTAGGTGCACCCATAAACGTCCTACAGTTTACACGATTTGCGTGGTTGCACCCAGTGCTAAGTTTTTACGCATAAATATGCGTGTGGGCTAGGTTGAGCCAACAAGGGTGCGTTTTGTAGATGCAGAGACAACAAGTTTGAAGGGGGGACTTCCAGGAATCCTATCTTCTTCAATTTTTGGCCAAACGAGGTGCCGAAAAAGCCCAGCTAGGGGATTTTGGACGTTTTGAAGCCATTGGAGCAGTCTATTTGACATTTTGAGCATTGTAAAGCACATTTTTGAGCACTTTGAACAAATAATACAAATGATCCATTGGAAGCTGGGCCAGGAGATGTAGCCCAAGAGAGGGGTGAACTCCTTTATCATTTGTTGTGTTATGTGTTTTATGTTCACTGATTTTGCTCATATTTATATGCATCTTGAATGAGTAAATCCTATTAAAGTTGTGTTGCAAAGTTGATCCATTTGCATTTTAACACATAAAATTTTAACTTGCAAATATTTTCAAGAATACAAGTCTTCTTCAATTTTTAGATCAACTATAGTGCCAAAGAATGTGTGAGAGTGGAGTGCTTGTTTGAGTGTGTTTGTTTTTTGAGTGATTATTGTTAAATATATATGTAACCTCAACAGTCTCATTGTACATTGCCAGTTGTCCTGCCCAACTGTACAATCGTTCTTGATTTGTTTGAGCCTATTTGGATCATCCTTTTGTCCTTTTATGAATATTCTCTATTCTCAATACTCAATACTATTATGCTCTACTCATTTTCTTTTCTTTCCCAATTCTATATTCTTGTTCTCATTTTGTCATGGTATCATAGCTTCATATGTAAGCCTCTTCACATAGTCTGGACAACAACCCGACCCTAAGAAGCGCAGAACTTACACTGTCTACGAGAGCACACGGGGAGAAATATTCTTCACAGTGAATGGAGAACAAGATGCAATACATCATATGCTCAAAAGGTTGTTGCAGCAACAAGTGCGAAGAAGCAGAGCAACTACAGAAGGACACAGCGTTTAAAGAATCTTGGAGAAAAATCCACAGTGCACTAAAGGAGCATGGAGACATCAGTCCACTCAAAATATCGTTGGAAACATCACAGCGTGTGGAGGCAGACCTGTGGAAGGAGAATCGAAGGACCAACACAAGGACCGATTCTTCTTGGAAAGAATTATGAGTTTCGATCTCTTAGAATGAGATCCTTCTTGCAAGCACAAGAATGTTGGGATCCAATGGATCTTGGATATGTGGAACCAGATCCAGTAAACCTTGTTGCCATGACCAACCAACAGAGAACTGCTCACGCAACACAAAGGAACAGAGAGAAGAAAGCCAAATTCTGGATACAAAATTCCGTGGATGACTCGATTTTCTCAAAAATCAAAGGCACTTTTACTTCAAAATAGGCCTGGGACATCTTGGCACTTTTACAAGGTCAAAACAGTCAAACTACAGACCTTGAGGATGCATTTTAAGACTTTAAAAATGACAGAGTCTGAAAACATTGATTAGATTATGACTAGAGTCATGGGAATCGCAAACCAGATCAAATTGACTGGTGAAGCCATCCCTGATCAATGAATTGTTGAGAAATTCCTCAGAAGTTTACCAAAGAAATCTAAAATGGTTGTTACAACCATCCTTGAATCCAAACATTTGCCAAATTTTTCAATAGATGAATTAATGGGTTCCCTATTGACACATGAGTCCAGACTACATCTTGAAGATGAGTCAATAGCCAAAGTCTTCAAGACTCAATTCTCTTTCAGAGAGGGAGAGTCAGAGGAGAAGAAAGAGGTCATCAAGGAAGAGGGAGAATTCCAAGTAACCATCACTCAAATGAAGGTCACAGACAACAAAACCAGAATCATAATTTCCAAGGTTACAGACAACAGAACCAGAATCATAATTTCCAAGGTTGCAGCATTGGATTAGTACTTCGCTGATTCGCAAATCGGAAAAGCTCGAGGTAAAAGTTGTGAAAACTTGTGAAGTGTGAATTTGCAATTTAATCTTAGTCGTTGGCTAGAAGAAGAGGTCTATGTGGATCAGTCACCTGGATTTGAATTCAAAGAGGAGCGAGCCAAAGTATATCGGTTGAAGAAAGCCCTGTATGGCTTAAAGCAAGCTCGAGGAGCTTGGTACAACGGAATTGACACGTACCTGATCAAAAGTGGTTTCAGCAGAAGCAAAAATGAGCCAACTTTGTACACCAAAATAGATTAGCACGGTAAAATTCTAATTATATATTTATATGATGATGACATGATATATACTGGAAATATTGGGTTAACCAGTTTTAAACATGCCATGCAATCTGAGTTTGAGATGACAGATCTTGGCATAATGAAACATTTTTTAGGGATTGGGGTTGATCAATCAACCAAAGACATTTTGTTTGTTAGTAAAAGTATGCAACATACATCATCAAAAGATTCTTCTTGGAAGACTGCAATCCAACAGAAACCCCTAGACCCCTAGGCACAAAAATGAGCAAGCAAAATGAAGGCCCTATAGTGGATTCTACCCTGTACAAAAGTTTAATAAGCAGTTTATTGTATCTTACAAAACTAGGCATGATATTATGTATGTAGTCATCCGTGTTTCCAAGTTTATAGAATCCCCCAAAGATTCTCACTGGAAGATGGAGAAAAGGATTTTGAGATATGTTCCAGGCACTCTCAAAAATCTGAACACTATCTCACAAAAATAAAAACCAAATATAGATTGCATCATGTCACTTGATTGACAAGACTGCATAATCCCACATGTCAATTATCACAAGTTTTCAATGTAGAAGGGAGAATCTCTCTTTGGAATGACGAATTCGGATTGTTGTCCCCAGGAGGACAACATTATGATCCAACACTATTATTTATGGGTCTTTAGATACTCCATGGGATGGTGGCATATTCAAGATAACACTCTCGTCCAAACATAATAACCCTAACACCCCTCCAACGATGATATTGTCAAGCCAATAGAAAGGCTCCTCAATTGTATTGTCAAGATCCCAAATAATATAAAAGTAGGAGTGGGCTAACTCAGGAGCAATTTTCCCTCTCGAGTTCATTTTTCGACAGGTTTTCTGGCGGTCCATTTTTAAATTTCCAGTCAATCCAGAACACTAATTGATTTTCTGAGAATCCGAGTTGGTTTAAAATGGAGCATAACCCCGAGGATAAGGTTCTAAAATGCATGGAACATTGATCCATGCAAAAATCAGACTACCCCTGAAAATTTGGCTAGATTCAAACCTATGGATTATCAAATTCTTGCAGTTTCACATAAAAGGAAAGTCCGTGCGTCATCAAATCATGTTATTTTCCTGCTAATTGAGAGGCTGCTCAATTGTACCGCCAAGATTGCAAATAATATAAAAAGAAAGACCGTGAGGTTATCAAACTCTATTTCACATAGAAGGAAATTTGAGGTTATCAAATTCGAATAATCAGTTGGAATTTCACTACACATGCTCCAAGGTTTATTAGAAATACGGGGTGTTGATTCAAATTTTTTAGTCGTATGAAGGAAAGTTGAGGTTATCCAATTCGAATAATGAGTTGGAGTTTCACTACACATGGTCCAAGGTTTAGGTTTATTAGAAATAGAGGTTGTTGATTCCAATTTCTTTTTAGTCGTAGGAAGCTTTTGTAGTAGGTTTTCCACAAGAGCAGCCAAGGCCAAGGTATAGTCCAGGTGAATCTCTCACCGTTGATTTCAAACATATAAGATGTGGAAGACAAAATGGGGTATTAGGAGGACGGTCTCGAGTTGATCTCATCGATGATGCATTGAAGGGTCAATGTGACATGTAGATGTGTTGCACTACTCCAACAAGTTACACAACTTGGGTTGCAAGACTCCAACATGCTACGCCACTTGGGGTTCATATTTTTGAAGGAGACCATCGTGGCGATTTTGGGAAAGTTGGCATAAGAATTGAGAAGTGATCTATCCAAGAAATAGAATCGATTGAGCATATTTCCCCATGCCTATAGTTACAAACCTAATTCTCTAGATCCATTAACAGTGATTCATCAACACTAATTGTAGGGACAAATGAGGACAATGGTTTATTTGAGTCTAGTTAGTAATCTGAAAACTGTAGATTTTAATCTTGTATAATAAATTACCGCAATTATATTTTTAATAAGAATAGAAAATATAAATTGGAGATATTGGCAGCGTTGCTGGTTGCACATGAAAAATCATGACGATTGTCTGGATTGATGTCGAGCATTGTGGCTGCCAAACGCATGATAAGTGAAGTAGATGTAGGATTGACATCAATGAAATTAGATATAGCTGTGCGTCCAAAGCGAAAACTCTCAAAGTGTACATTCAACATTATCACTAACACTACTATCTGGCTTATCAACAAGAGATACATTGTCCTGCTGTGTATCTTGAATCACGTGTCCACMTGAAGGAAATTATCACTAACACTACTATCTGGGTTATGAAAAAGAGATAAATYGTCGTCCTGTGTATCTTGAATSACGTKTCCACCTRAAGGAAAYAGWTTTGCTGTATCTTAGGGTGATGGAAAAGATCGATGCTTGTTTACACAATCGCTTTCTTCAGACAAAAGCAACAACTCACAACCCTTAGATCCAGATTTACAGTCAACTATTTCAGTTATAATAGGCAATGTAGCACCCTATGTGTTGGAGAGAATCTGCAGATGGCTCCTTGATGTGAGCAACTAGAATTGGCAGCTTCTGAATGGTTTTCTTATTAGACGCATTTTCAATTTGGTGCCACGTACTGTAAGAAGCGTCAAACTCCATCATTTCAATAGCATTTTTTGGCAGTCCGCTAACTATGTAGAATGGGCATCAACAGTCCCAACAACATAACAAAAAGACGAGCTTTGCTCTTTCATTTTGGTTCATAGCATCAAAGAAACACCATGTTTATGAAGTAGGGAAAATTTCTATTTCGAATGAATTAGAGTAGGGAAAATTCAGGAAAATTTCATTTTGCACAAGACAAGGCTTCTAAGGCTTCTACTTCAATAGGGAAAATCATCTTGCCTGATGACAAAGCTTCTTGGGAAGACTTATACTTCTAATAAACTAAAATAGGGAAAATCCATCTTCCATTGAGAAAGACTTGAGCAAGGGTTCTACTTAGAAGGAACTGTTAGAATTGATGATTAATTTAGAGTTGGTTTTGGTTTGTTGGAGTTGTTGAGATATTCTCTCAACCTCCATAACTAAGTTTAGAATAAGTTGGATCTGACTCCAACTATATATATATGTTGTAATTGAGATTCAATATAATACAAATCATTATTGTGTGTTAAATCATTATTGTGTGTTGTGTGCAAGCTCTCTTTGCTCTCTCATTTTCTTAATATGGTATCAGAGCTTGGTTGGGCTTAATCCCTCACTAGAATGCCCAGGAAGATGTGAGAGCGTGAGCTGTAATATTCTTTAGAGTGTAGGAGTAGGATTCCGTGTGAAGTTTTTTGTGTGCCAAGTGTTGTGTGTTGTGCCGAAGAATAAGGAAGCTGCCCACCATTTGTTAGGCGATTTGTGATATAGATTGTTTTCTGGTTTGATTCGCCATCATTTATCAAGTCTGAAACGCGATCAAAAGCTATGCCAGAAGATTTAAAATCGTGCCGCAAGAAGGAACCGTCGACTTCATATCTGTTAGAAGCAGCGATTTCCGAGTAACTGTAGAGAGATCAGATTGCAGATCTGTTGCATATTTCAATCTGTTGCAATAGTTGATCTCCATTTTATTAATATTCATCATTTCTTTTGTGTTTGTATGTGTGGTGTGTTATTTATATTGTATATCCAAAGCAAGAGGGGGAAATTGAACAGGCTCAGCTTAGTGTGTATAGTTGTTCATGTAGTTCCATTTGTGGATCTGGGAATGATCCCTCACTAGCCGTTGAAAATGAGAGTAGTGGGTTAATGAGGTTACGCGACATAGTGTGGTCCAGTAATTGACTTCGGAGATCCTTGATTCTCAAGAGTTCAAGAGTGGAACTGGAGAATTCAGCTCAAGAACTACTATGACAGCTTAATAGAGTTTGTGGCCTGCAAGATGCTACCCAACAAAGATTCAGACAGAGATCTATGCTATGATTTGAAGAGTTGTAATTTGTGGTTTATTTGTAATGTAATCATTAAGGGAGGGTGTTCGAATTAATGATTAATTTAGAGTTGGTTTTGGTTTGTTGGAGTTGTTGAGATATTCTCTCAACCTCCATAACTAAGTTTAGAATAAGTTGGATCTGACTCCAACTATATATATATGTTGTAATTAAGATTCAATATAATACAAATCATTATTGTGTGTTGTGTGCAAGCTCTCTCTGCTCTCTCATTTTCTTAATAGGAACTAGGGTGGGGAAAATTAAAATTCATCTTACAAGGGACAAGGCTTCTACTATGAAACAAAAGTAGAGAATTAGAGAGAAAGCATATAGAGTAGGAGGGCGGCCTACAAGGAACCCTGATCATTGATGTACTGAAGTAGTCAAGGTGGGCACTTAGACAATATAACTAGATCGTGCTTGTCCATAAGAGGGGAAACATCGTACCCAATGCTTGTAACAATAACTGCCCTGTGTGTAGAGGATGACAACATGTGAAAAGCCTCATATGATCCACTTATGGTGACATGTGAACGGTATTCATAAGATACTACAGATGCTTCTGAATATGTCATATCATAATGTGCACAAGCTGCTCTAGCAACTGGAAGAGATGAACCATATACAACTGCCAAGTCATTTACCAATACACCTAGAGGTTGTATCAACTGGAGCTCCCATATAGAACGATAAAGGCACAAGCCCATAAGGAGTTGGAATGGGCCCTCCCATAGATTACAAAAGATACTAGATTGATTTCGATGCATAACCAATCCTTATGTTCCAAGTTGTTCTTAATACAACAATTATATTGTATATTGTGGTAACCAAGGCATTGTCTAGTCATCTGAGTTTGTTTGAGTACATTCCGGCCAAGAGTTTTGATGATCTCACTACACCATAATGAACTCAAAAATAGGAAAAAAGCAAGACAATGAAGTAATGTGGGTGGGGTGTGTTAAGGGAAATAACTTAATTATATTTTTAACTAATCTCTCTACTGTTATAGAGAGTTGGTTGCCCCATAACTTCTTTGTAACTATACTTTCATATTAATATACAACACAAATCAATGTGTTATGTGTATTTCACCATCAGTTTTAGGTAAACGTTTACATGGTATCAGAGCGGGTCTAGGTCAGACTCCCACATAGGAGGGCCCAGGAGCTCAGAGATATGAAAGTTTGAGTAGACGAGAATGTGTGTCATCTAAGTTTGAGGGAGCCCAAGGAAAAAGAGGTACTGATTCGTGTGTGCTCCAATGGAGGTCGACCAAAGGTTTTTTTCTTATTTTTGATAAATTATGAAGCAAAAAGAAATGCAAAGAGAAAAGAATAGAACAGTATATTGGAATGTATGAAGAATAGTACAATGAGAAGAAGATCTGAAGAAGTACTGAAGAAGTAGTACAATGCAATGGGAGATGGCTGAGCTAAATAGGCTCAAGCAAAACAAGAATAGTATGTACAGCTGGCAGTACAGTCAAACTGCTGAGGTTACATTATATTTAACACTCCCTCTTAAACTCAACAGTTACAAACATCAGCATTGATTATGCCTAAGTGTTGTCTCTAAAACTCAAAAACCGATTTTCCTAGTGGCTTTGTAAAGATATCAGCAAGCTGATCTCGAGAACCATAGAATTGTAGTGCAATATCACCATTATTGACTAGCTCGCGTATGAAATAAAAATGAGTGTCAATGTGTTTGCTTTTCTTGTGAAACACATGATTTTTGGATAAAGCAATTGCTAAAGTATTGTCACAGAAAATAGGAGTTGGATCATTTTCTATATGTGACATATCTTTCAATATTCTTCTCAGCCACACAGCTTGACAAGAAGCTGAAAAACATGAGATTAGGTTCGTGCCCAGTTGAAAAACATGTCCAGATGTGCTTTTCCTGTCATCTAGGTTGCCTGCAAAATCACTGTCTGTGTAACCAGAAAGTTGATTACTATCAGATTTAGTGTACCATAAGCCGAAATTGAGAGTTCCTACAACATATCTCAAAATTCGTTTCGCCATTTTCCAATGAGAATCTTTGGAGGATTCCATGAATCTGGAAACAAGGCTGGCTTCATACATAATGTCAGGCCTAGTTGTTGTAAGATACAACAAACTGCCTACTAAACTTTTGTACAGGGTAGAGTCCATTGTAGGACCTTCATCATTCTTGCTCAATTTTGTGCCTAGTGGTATGGGGGTTTCTGCTGGATTGTATCCTTCCATGCAAAATCTTTTGATGATGTTTGCTGCATATTTTTGCTGACAGAAAAAAATGCCTTTGGTTGATTGATTAACCTCAATCCCTAAAAAATGTTTCATTAAGCCAAGATCTGTCATCTCGAACTCAGATTGCATGGCATGTTTAAAATCTGTTAACTCAAGATTTCATGTATAGATCATGTCATCAACATATAAACATACAATCAAAATTTTACCGTGCTGATCTGTTTTGGTGTAAAGAGTTGGCTCATTTTGGCTTCTGCTGAAACCACTTTTGATCAGATAAGTGTCAATTCTATTGTACCAAGCTC
>SNQJ01S0098793.1:0-10676 GCA_010110895.2 Picea sitchensis | reverse complement strand
TGATAGACATTGTTTATGTCTTTCTTTACATTCTATTTAGTAAGAATAGGAACAGTTCATTTTCCTTGAACTTTGACTAAATAATCGTTTCCAAGTGTAATATCAGATGAGATTGAAGAATCAATGCATGAAAGTAATTCTTTGTTACATGTCATGTGATTGCTGGATCCACTGTCCAGCAACCAGAGATCTTTAGGTTGTTCTTCAGTCTTGTGGCATGAGAGAAACATACCTCTTGAATTTTCTCTCGTGTGATTTGACACATGTGCTGTGCCTGAGAGCTGATCTGCTTGCTTCTTCCTGCATTCACATTCATAATGCCCATACGTTTTGCAGTAATAGCATTGTATGCTTATTTTCTCATTTGATCTTCTCCCTCTACCTCTTTGAGGCTGGAAATTCTAATGTTGATTTTGTTGTTGTTGTCTTTGACCTTGAAAATTTTGATTCGGATATTGTTGTCTGTTACCTCCACTGTAGTGAGAATTATTTTGATTGCTCCCTCTTCCTTGGTGACCTCTGCTTCTTCCTCTGCCTCTCCCTCTGCTGAAGGAGAATTGAGTTTTGAAAGCATTGGAGATTGACTCATCTGTGAGATGCAGTCTAGTCTCATGTGTCACCAGAGAACCAATTAATTCATCTGTTGAAAATCTCGACAGATCCTTGGATTCAAGCATTGTTGTTACAACCATTTCGAATTTCTTTGGTAAACTTCTAAGAATTTTCTCAACGATTCGTTGATCAATGATGGTTTCACCAGTCAGTCTGATCTGGTTCACAATGCCCATGACTCTGGTCATGAACTGATCCACATTTTCGGACTTTGTCATCCTTAGAGTCTCGAATTGCGTCCTCAAGGTCTGCATTTTAACTGTTTTGACTCTGTTATTTCCTTGGTAGGAAGATTTAAGGATGTCCCAGGCCTGTTTCGAAGTACTAGCGCCTGTGATTTTTGAGAAAATCGAGTCATCCACAGAATTTTGAATCCAAAACTTAGCTTTATTTTCTCTCTTTCTCTGAGTTGCCTGAGCAATTTTCTGTTGATTAGTCATGGCAGACAGGTCTGTTGGATCTGGTTCCACATATCCATGATCCACTGGTTCCCAGCACTCTTGTGCTTGCAAGAAGGATCTCATCCGAAGAGACTAAAACTCGTAATTCTTTCCTAGAAGAATCGGACCCTGAGTTGTTACTAAATTCATGATGACGCCATAAAAAAAATTTGCAGAAAAAAATAGAGGAAAATTTTGGATTTACCTCGGATCTCCGAAACGCCGATTTGCCGATGGCTGAAGGGAGCTTATCGGCCTTGAGTTTGGCCTTAGTCACCGTCCAATGTGACCACGCGCCTTAATGTTAAAGCACTACGGGCTTTTCCGGTTTTTTTTTGCCTTTCAATTTGCCGAAATGCGAAAATTGCCTTTGGACAATTTAACGGTCCAGATCTTGCTGTGATCTGTCGATCTAGATCTTATCGGGATGTTGCGAATCGGAAGTTCTTGAACCCTGATCACGAGCTCTTCTGACTCCTCGATTCCCCGATCTTTGATTTACCGATGGCACTTTCCTTTTGGGACTTTCCCGATTCCTTTGATCTCCGCCACGCGTCCCAACAGATGGAAGGCTCAAGTCTGCTTCGGGGATTGCACCGTGGAGATTCCTGATCCCTCGTTTTGACGAGATGACGTCAGTTGGGCCCCATAACAGAGCTTTCCTCCTGTCGGTATTTCGGACTTCGCAGTTCCGAAATGCTCGTACTTCTTGTCCTCAGGATTCGCGAAACGCCGAATCCCAATATGCCAATGGCCCTTTCCTTTTCGGGACTTTTCCCGAGTCCTCAGATTTACACCACACGTCCCCTCAAGATGGACGGTCCTCATCGTTTCGCGATTTTGCGACTTGCGACTCCAAGGTTTCTGTCAACTTGAAAACCCCGGTTGCCGAAACGTCGACAGTTTCCTCGATGTCCGCCACGTGTCCGAACAAATGGACGACTGTGATCTTATTGCTATTTCGTGAATCGCGATTTTGCGAGTTTAGATCTCTTGTTGCGACCGTCTTTCAAAACCGCGAACTCCGATATGTCGATTTGACGACACTTGGATCTACTGCCACCTGTCCTCTGAGATGGACGGCTCACAAGTCCTCTCGAGATTTCGCGATATCGCGTATCAGAGTTTTGGAGAGCAGTCTCTCGCTTGTCCAACTCCCGATCCCCGATTTTGCGATGGGATAAGGTCGACGACTCACGATCTTTCGCGATCCAACGGTCCAGAATGACTCGTGATTTCGCGATTCGCGAATTCTCACGACTATCTTTTGACCTTTACACGTTGCGAGTCAGCGAAATGCCGAGATCTCGCCACCTGTTTCTTGATGAACGATCCAGATGATGTCGGGATTTCGCGACGTCACAAATCGAAAATTTTTCCTTGGCGCTACAGAGGACTAAACCTCGTGCACTTTCTCGCTGATCCAACAGCTGTCGGTCCTTTGCGCAAGATCTGACAGCCGAAATTATTTAGTCTTTTTCGTGCTCTCTTCGTCCCTTCTGAACTGGTTTCCCGCTCTGGATCCGTTCGCAGGACGAATCTTACGGGCCTCAATGGCTGTTCTTTGCACATTAGACGCAATCTTTGCTGAATTTGACGGAATTTTCTCCTACAGAAGAAAAACTTGTGAATCTTTCAAAGATTTGAAATAATTTCACGTGTTCTCTGTTCTGTGCTACAATCTTTGACAGATTTGAAGAATTCCTGCAATTCTTTAAATGCTTCTTCTTTCTTTAACAATCTTCCACGAACTTGACAAATGTCCGAGAAATTTTCAACGTTTCTACCTTCTACAGGAAACATTAACGAATTGAACGAATTCTTCAAGAGTTCCCGCCTCCTGCAGCTCTTTTTCGTGAATCTTTGATGATTCTTGAAAATGTGCAAGAATCTTTAAAGTTTCTTCTTCTGCACTCTCTTCTTCCTCGATCTTTCGAGCGTTGTGCGCTCTGCTTCCTCTGCAAGCTTTCTACGATGATCTTTTGAGAGTAGTACGGACAACTTCCTCGTGGAAGTTTCCTGCGAGGATCTTTCAAGAGTATGACGGACAACTTTCCAAGCCTTGTGAAAAGTCTGTGTCAAATGCTTCTCGAGATCTGTGAAGCTCTGCGCTGTGAGGATCTTGTTGCTCTCTAGCCTGTGTGAAGAGGCTTACCACTGTAGCTCTGATACCATGATAAATTGTGAAGCAAAAAGAAATGCAGAGAGAAAAGAATAGAACAGTATATTGGAATGTATGAAGAATAGTACAATGAGAAGAAGATCTGAAGAAGTAGTACAATGCAATGGGAGATGGCTGAGCTAAATAGGCTCAAGCAAAACAAGAATAGTAAGTACAGCTGGCCAGGACATCTGGCAGTGTACAGTGAGACTGTTGAGGTTACATTATTGCAGAGGAGGCTCGTGATGTGGCCAACGAGGGTTTACCGGTTTGTGGAGCCAGCCATTTTTCAGAGAAAGAAGAAGTCGTGCAAATTGCAGATACCAAGAAGAGAAGAATCGCCACTGCGCAAATTGGACGAGAAGGAGAAGAACAGAATCGCCAGTGTCAATTTCTATAGAAAAGCCACAAAAGAGGGCCGCGGATGTTGAGCAGAGATGTGAGTGGACAAGTGGAATTCTCTGCGTGAGTAAATGTTGTCCATTGAAAACCGTGAAGGTGCACAATGTTTCTTTAAACATATTTTTTTTAAAAAGAAGTCCGGTGAGCATGCAGCTGGTGAAGGACGGCCGTTTTTTTCAGTTAATAATTTAAAAAATCTAAAGAAAATCAAAGATTTTTTTTTTTAATGATAAAGTTTTTTCTAGAAGTTTGCCTTTGTTTTTTGGTGGAGAAATATATATAGAGAGAGATTATTACGCCGAAAGGCGTATACCTATTGACAATGGGCACAATTAATCACCTTTTAATCATAAATTTCAATCTTAGGGTTGGCAATTGAAGATGCTGGCATATTCTTGGTCGTCCTCTCTAATCAATGGATGAGATTTTGATAAATTAACTTCCGCTCATTTATAAAGGCATACGTTTATGTGATTACTTTTTCACATTTACCAAATAAGATTAAAAAATTACTTGCTCATCACCAAATTGCCACGTTCAGTGATTAAGAAATAATAACACTGATTAAGAAGCTGGACGAATGCGTATGGCCCGATTAAAACGCTGGACAGATGCGTATGGCCCCGTGGATGTTAACTGCTACCATTTCATTTGTCTGGGCGTGGATGTTAACTGCTACCGTTTCATTTGTCTGGGCGTGGATGTGAAATGCTACCGTCTGTTCTATAAACAAGCCAGCCGTAAGCCTTTCGGCGTTCAGCAGCCGTGAGTACTCACGTCTGTGCTAGTTTATGTGGAGGCAGGCAGAGGAAAGATATCCAAGAAAAGAAGGATGACTTATGTCCACGAACAGAGGAGAGAGACCGAGTCAGGGTTCATCCTGAAGAGTTTCGAATTCGAACGTCGGGCAAAGCCACATGGTAGCAAGGAGAAAAGGGCGATTTTGAAAGAATAGGAGATAAGGCAAGTGAGAAGCTGAAGAGCCACACCGACATGAGAAACCACCCCGAAACCTTGAAGTTCGAGAAGCCGCATTAAAAGTGGAGTGAGTTTTATTTTAAAAGGCATTGTTTTATTTTAAGATAAGTGACTTTTAATTTTAAAGGATTATTTTTTAAGTAAGTTGTAATATTTATTTTGCCAACAGGTAAAGTATGGAAATTCAAATGTTCAATCAAGAATATGAAGATGGAGATGGAGATGCCTTCTATGTGAATGACTCCAGAAAAGAAAGAATACCAAACCAGAGACAAAGAGAGAGCATTCTGCGATCATTTCGTATTGGAGAAAAATAGATAGAACCGGTAAAAAGTGAAACAAAGAATGACTACTAGGGGTAAGAATTAACTTTGTAGAGATACTAACAGACACTAGATGTGGTATGCAGCGGCCAGATGAAGGATGACAACAGTAGAAGGCATGCAAGGATGAATGTCAATGTGCTAGAGTCATCCTGGAAAACGAGAAGGGAAGACGAGAAATGGGGGTGGTGTATTCTACTGACATGTAGCTAGGGTTGGTGGAGGAGAGACAAATCGATGTAAGTATCCTCCAATCTAGTGTTCAAAGCAATGGAACTAGTGCGGGATAAATAAGGGAGAAGATGGTAGTTAGGGTTAAAGGTAATAGACGAAACGCCAAGGAGGGAGTTCAAACTGCAACTACAAAAAATAGGGGGGCTAGGGTTAATAAAAGTGCACAAGATGACAAACTGAAAGTGGTAACAACAAATGACCTGGGACAATCGCATATTGCAGAGTTAGTTTTGGATATATCCTTTAAATGCAGTTGTATTGATGCAGTGGGTGTTTATATCACTAGATTAAGATGAACACTATAATAAAAGAGCGGGAAGATAGCCAAGTAAATATATTCTACGTAAAAATAAGGCCAACCAAAGCATGTGTTCAGATTGTGGAAAAGAGACTACGATGCAGTGGGTGTTTATATCACTAGATTAAGATGAACACTATAATAAAAGAGCGGGAAGATAGCCAAGTAAATATATTCTACGTAAAAATAAGGCCAACCAAAGCATGTGTTCAGATTGTGGAAAAGAGACTACACGATTTGTTGAGAATGATTATGTGGATAACTGGAAAGGTTGAATTAATGAATAAGAAGGTGTGTCTACACCATAACTGTAATACACTGTATTGTGCCAAGACTAAGCAGATCTAATACTATGCTAAGAAGTGATCACAAAAAGAGTTTTTTGGGTTTCACCTTTGTAGTAAATCCTCTATACCTTGATATCCGAGGAGAGATCGTAATAGAGATTCAGGGAAATGTTGGCTTAATGGTAGTATGACTATATGGGAGTGTGGGAAAAAAAGTAAATATGAGAGGAGAGAAAACCTAGAAAACTCCCATAGAAAAAGAGATGCCGCCCAAAACTAATGGATCGATCAGGTATGTAAGTTTGTTGATGAATAATAAACCCTAGCCAATAGAGTGGTGAGGTAAAGAGCGAGTGGAGCGTTAACTAAAATGGATCTGATACCAAAATGATTACATGTCAAGATCTCACATGATAAATAATATTCATGAAGCAAAGAAAGGGAAAATATTAGCTAAAAATATGGTTCCATATCTTATTATGGAGCAAATTCCTTTACATAGTTTCCCTCACTCCACTTACGCTTGACACAACAAAAATTATCTGCCATACAAAGTCAACATTAACTACTTAAAAACTACACAAAGATACAAAGTCAACATACTACACAAAGATGACCACTCAACATGCATATATTTACTTATGTTATCTACTAAATACTCCCAAAGAATTGTGCCTTGTGGGTTATTGAGCAGCTCTCCCTTATGGGAAAGGCTCCTTCCAAATTTGCACTCCATTGTGATGGATCACTATATACAAATCAATAAACCCAAATATATACACCCTTGAAAACAAAGTACAAACTAATCATGTATAAAGAAAAAATAAGCACTTCTACTTAAGAAAAGTTTAGAAAATCATGAGAACAAGCCACTAAAATAAGAAAAGTTTAGAAAATCATGAGAACAAGCCACTAAAATAACTTGACCCTAATATGCAATAGAATTAGAGGAATTTGCAACCTCTCCAAGTGTGAAATCACCAATGATTAATTCGATGGAATCTTTTGTACAATAGCTTAGGATTTTATAGAAATATCAAATATGGAGTCTGGACTATCCCAGGGAGGATGATCTCTCTTCATATAAAATAGAATAATATTCAAAGTTGATGAATCCAAGAGGAAAGAACTCTTTTCATGGAATATTTCTATAAGGTATGAGTTTGTAATGGGTGTGGGAAACTATTCCAAGAATTTGTGTTCTAGAGATAGCATGTCTAATCTATCTTACAATATATCTACAAAGCCTAACATTGATTCATTGTAGAAACTTTCAAAAAATCTTTAAAGTTTCAGATTAGAATGGGCTAATTCTAAATGATCTTTATATATATATTCTTTTAGTCACCTATGTAACTTAGATATTTATTTTTTACATATATATATATACTTTCTTTGTCACTTATGTAGTTTAGATATTTAATTTTCATAATTAATCACGATCACTTTACAAGGATGTCATATAACTTGTGTTGCCATGGTGTAGATTGTCAAGTTGTAGGGGCATCATTCATGATGCATCATGAAAGTTGGTGTATTAGTGAATCTAAAAATAATAGCTAACCATTGGCAAATTGTAATGTACCCCAAATTTCCACTAAAATTAAAAAATTTTGATTGAGAAACTAAAGTCTATAGATCAACAAACTCTTCGTGACACATGAAAATATTCTATTATATATATAAGACATTGTTTGTACGCATAAAATTTTTACTGTGTTGGACTATCCATCCTAAAAAACTGTAGGAGGTTTACTGTTCAACAAAACTTATTGTTACTAGCATTAAATTAAATCATAGCATTTTCATTGGATTAACTCATAATCTAATTTACCCTGCTACTAAACTTAAAGTCATACATTTGACTGCATTGTTAAATTGGTAACTATGACTACCAAGGTCCATAGCATAAGGCCCATCACATAACATATTAGGGTTACCTCATACCCATGTTATCCATATTATTGAATGTCATAAACTATATTATAAATTATGTTAGATTTACTATACTAAAGAAATTCATGTAAGGAAACTATAACACAAGGCTATGACCCTAGCGGACTAGGAGACATCACTGTCATAGTCAAGAGTCCACGCTCTAGGGTATTAACGTATCCATACCATAACACTTTCCATGGTATAAGGATGTATGTTTTAAGTGGCATACGATATACACACTACACATGAAGTTAAAACCCAATGCGCATGTTAACACTATCCACCTGACACCTCGTTAAACCTATCCAACCCAGCATTTAAGTGGTTCAATAACGGATGAGGTGAATACCTAGGCCGTTATAGACTGTGGCATTTACGTTAGGCCATGTCTATTAAAGGCAGATTGGTCGACCCAGTAATCTCTTGGCCTCACACTACATAGGTCAACCCACTGCGGGCTCGACACTTCACATGGTAAGGAGTGGGGTGGCATACCAGTTTCTCTCCCCACTACCGAGGGGCTCGAGGTGACATTACTCCCCTCCTAAATGTCTCTTGAGTCTCCATTTCTCTTTTCCATTTCCCTGGTTACTCTCCGCAACCGGTGATAGCATTCGGCTCTAGTGATAGTATGCGGCTCTAGGGAGAGTGGTAACAAAGGAGCTCTAGCACATATCTCCACAAGTACGGTAAGAATATTGTGCTCTCTGTAATACAGTTTATACAAGTTCTCTAGGGTTATGTGTTTCCTTTGCAATTAAGCTCTATACCACCCATTATTCTTGTAAAAACAAATATGTTCATTGTGCAATATATTTTTTACAAGCGCTCTCTATGTGGTGAAAAGGGTTTTTTGAGCAAACGTTTTCTAATGGGTGGATACTTCATTTGTTGTATAACGCCTTCTCTGTCTTTACAATGTATGCTCTCTATGGAATATCTTCTTTGTCTATGCAATGTATGTTCTCTGTGGGTGTTGAGTCACATTTATCATACTTTGTTTTATTTGGTCTCGAGGTAACAACCATACGATATTGCGCCTTCGGATGCTCGGTTCCACAATGATAATTATTTTGCCTGCATGTTAGGTAAATCCCTTTAAATTTTAACACTTGGGTTTGGTGGTTGTTATTTTGTTTTCTCCTCTGTTGGCTATCTGTCTTTAAGCTTGTATCTTCGGGTTCATCCCCTGTCAAACCATGATCATTGTGGCTATAAGATAAAGTCTCTGCAATTTTCTCATGCACGTTTTAAGTCTGTACAGAGTCGTTAAAATCCGCAACCTTTGTCTTGGAGGGTGTTGTGTAAGGAAATAACCGTTTGTTTGGGACCTATACAAGTAGAGACTCGATGAAATTCATTGCCGCAAGGTTATGATATTAAATCTTACATTTTAACACCCGGTCGTAGCCTTCACAGAGTCATGCCCTCAGTGGATATGTTTCACACTTCAATTATTCAACTCTGCAATATAATTCCTTAATCGTTCTCTGTATTTTATATTGCAAGGCTAAAACCCTAATTCGTCAAAAAACAACAACAATGCTTCTTGTATGAAGTGGTTAAGGAGTATCCTTGCCGATAAGGAAAACCTGCTCTGTCTCTGTTAAAACACCCATAGCCTTTTCAACCCTACCCCTTTAAACTTAGCTCGACTATTAATTTTCAATCTATCTACAGTGTTGAGAAAAAAATTGCCTTCGAAAACTTTGCTTAGAACAAAACAGGGTCTTCTTATTTGAATATAACCGAGGCTTTCATTTGATTTTAATAAAAGAGGTAGGTTCTCACTGGAATCTTCATACACCCAGATAGTCTCCTTTGCGCCTCTGTGGTGCTTCACGAATTAAAATTCCTATTATGTTTATTACCCATGTATATATATCAAGATCGTATTTTTGTAAATCTTTGTCCTTACTTCATACTTTAATGCTTCCTTTACTGTAAGTATTATTCCTCACGGAATCACACGTGGATAAAGGTAACTATGTTTTTAATATGTTAGTTATCCACAGTATTCTTTGGCCCTCTATATGAAGTTTGGTACTTTCTTCGAAGTAATACTTATTGATTATTATAACCCTACTCTTGATTACCATCTGTATTCTTTTTGTATATGCTCTCTGTATTTTATCTACAGAACTTAATTATAAGTTTTTCTATGTTTTATCACATGTATATAAAATGATGATGGGTACCATTGTCTTGCGAGGGAACCCATTAGATGGATTACGAACCCACTTCCCCTCCTTGGTCGTGGATCAACTACTTCTCAATGCAACGCTGACCCTCTTATATTCAATACTTCTCAATGCAACGCTGACCCTCTTATATTCAATACTTCTCAATGCAACGCTGACCCTCTTATATTCAATCATGATCTCAGATAAGTATGCTTTGACTCTCTTATTTATCTTATTCTTTAATGTTTGTGTAATAGTAAGTTACTAGTAATATTGCATTACTCCTTTGCAGGTTGGGAGAAAATATAGTGCACTTGGTGAAGAAAATTGGTATGTCCATAAAAGGTATTCGAGTTCCATATTTCTTCCACCAGTGCATGCGCACTCGCATACAATTCATGTAGTCTTTCAAATCTCTGTTTAAACTAGCTATAGAGTTCTTGGGTCTAAGGAACTCAAACTGTAACATTTTGGTCAACGACCTATTGAATGTAATAAATATAAATTTTGGCATATATTCTACACTCCACTGTATTATATATCTTTCTTGCACTCAAACTGTAACATTTTGGTCAACGACCTATTGAATGTAATAAATATAAATTTTGGCATATATTCTACACTCCACTGTATCATATATCTTTCTTGCATAATAGATAACATAAAGTATTTGGGAACTTTTATTCTTTATACTCAGCGTAATAGTAGAACAACAATACAGTATCTTTATACTTTTCTTTCTGAAGTATTTGATTATGCACAATAATGCACGAAAATAAAAAAAATATAAATTCATAATGGCCCAACTTCACATATACAT
>SNQJ01S0098791.1:28993-59138 GCA_010110895.2 Picea sitchensis | reverse complement strand
TAGACACTGCTGTTTACTTAATAAATAGAGGAAATTCAATCTCTTTGGATGGTGGAATTCTAGAGGAGGCATGGATAGGTAAAAATGTAAACTTTTCTTTTTTGAAGACTTTTGGTTGTGAAGCATTTGTCCATATTGATAAAAAAAATAGAACAAAGCTTGAGGCAAAATCCAAGAAGTGTACCTTTATTGGATACAGTGTCAATGATTTTGGTTATTTCTTATGGGATTATGAAAATCACAAAATCATTAGGAGTAGAGATGTCATATTCAATGAGAAGGTCATGTACAAAGATCAGTGGCAGGGAAAGAAATGAGAAAAAAAAAACTAGAATACACAATGCTTGATGAGATCATTGAAAAAAGAAATTCCAAATGTAAAAGAAAATCAAAATGTACAACAACAGGAGAAACATGTACCTCAAACTCCTGGAAGTGTTGTTATAAGATCTACCAGTTTAAGTAGACCCCCTGAACAATACTCTCCTTTATTGTATTATTTATTGTTGACTGATTCTGGTGAACCAAAATGTTATAAAGAGGCAATGCAGGTAGACACTAAAAAGAAGTAGGAGCAAGGCATGGAAGAGGAAATGGATTCCCTAGTAAATAACTAGACTTGGGATTTTGTTCAGTTTCCAGTAGGAAAAAGAGCATTGTAGAATAAATGGGTTTACAAGTTGAAGGAAGAAGATGGAGGCAAAATGTGGTACAAGGCTAGAATTGTTGTAAAGGGGTTTGCACAAAAAGAAAGGTATAGATTTTGACGATATATTTTCTCTTGTTGTTAAAATTACTTCTAATTAGGACTATTTTAACTCTTGTGGCAGTAGAAGATTTGCATATTGAACCGTTAGATGTAAAACCAAGTTCTCTCCATGGATATTTGGAGGAAGAGATTTATATACAACGTCCACATGGGTGTTGACGCTTAAAAACACAACGATGAATACTATGCTCACAAACGATTGCCAAGCTTTATTATTTAACTATATTAATAATAAAATAGTAGGTGGGACCCCCTTGTTAGACTTATGGAACTATGGTGGATAACGAACACTTGTATTTTGTTTGATTATGTGATAGTAGAAAAACATTCTTCTACAGTTCATTTGTTCCAGATCATGGTTTAAAATGTTATGGTGATATGTGTTGGTTGGATGATTGAAACATGGCACTAAATGGCTTTGATGATCTCTTAGAGAATATGATAATGTTTCCCTTTTAGATAAAATAATTATACTCAGTTTCTAATGTTGTGTATTGTTATGACAAGATTTTGGGTGCTCTTGACCCTTGCTACTATGGTTATGCACATTGTTTGAGTTTCATATTGATTTGTGTTCCTAACAAGTTGACGTTTGAAGAAGTTTAATATTACCAAGTGGTGGCACACTTTGCAAAAATGATATGGAAATCTTGGGTTTTGGTTGATTAATGGTTTGAGTTTAGTGCTTCGGTGAGTGGGCTTGGCTTGTACTAAAAATTCAATGAAGTTGGAAGGGAGAAGTGACATGCATTTACTATACATCACTCAAACTCCCCTCGATCGCATCACCCTAGTCATTCTTGCATTGTTTTGGTTCTGGTAGTTGCTGTTGCTCCGCCTTGTTCGRCCGTGAAGGAAGTATACAACCTTAGTTTTCTCCTCATGCAAACTTTTCCAGGTACGATTTTTCTTACTTTTCCATTCATGAGAGTTACTCTTCCCTTTGAATAAAATTTTGRCTCTGGTTTCTCGTGGTCTGTGTGATTCTTAATTTGTTATGATGTTTTGAAATGTGTATTGGTGTTTGCGTCCTTGGTTTCTTATGGTGGTTGTTATGGACTACTGGATTTTTTAAAAGAAATGGTCGTAGTTCTCTTGCTGTGTGTAATCCTTCACATAGAATTGTTGAATAAAGATTGCACTTGAACTTTCTTTTCCGTGGCTCTGTATTCGGGTTGGCCTCTGTGTTGAAATTGGTTAGCATAGTCTTCCAAATCTTTGGGCTTTGTGAATGTCCCACCTTTGTCTCGATTTTACTAGTCTCTATGGCTAGTGTACACACACCATATTTTGACCCTGTGGGTTTCATTGTGAACTGATGAAATATTAAAGTATTTCGTGTATTCTCTAGGCAAAAACCTGAGTTGTTAGCTACCTTGCTATGCCCTCACCGACACATTTGCATATAAAACATATCACAATATGAAGATAATTCCCCCGATAAGTTGATGAAAGCCTTATTCATTCTTTTTGGTTGGGCACAGGTTTATACTTGGTTGCTCATTTTGCAGTGTTGTTAAAGGGGTTGGCTTCATTTGTGTTGTCTGTTGGAATTTGAAGCCTGTTGTTTCGAAACCATTACAGTTGAGAGCATTATTGAAAGTTATTATGCTGTGGTAAGTTATGATAGAACACCTACAGATGACATGTTTTCGCTATTTAAGTACCAAACCCTCTGGTCGAACCACCGTTCTTACCTTCCACTTGTTGTCTTAAACTCTAAATATTACATTAATATCATATTTACTCCAGTTAAATGGTTGATGGGAGCACTATGCATGATCGATTACTTGGGCATGATTTTGGTTTGGTCCTTTGTTTGGTAATTATGGAAGAGATTTGTACCCACTTATTTATTTGAAGCTTGGGATCAAAGTATTGAAATCGTTATGTTGATTATATAAAAGTGACACCTGTGTGCGAAATGTTTGAGGCCCGAATAAGAGTTATAACGTCTAGATTTATTGCATTGGGCAATGTTTAAATAAATGATGGATATGAATTGTTGTAAACATCGTGCGTGTTATTGTTGGTTTTAAGGGATGAAGCATTGAAGTTGATGTTATGGTTGTGTCTCAAAGGATATTATGGTTTCTTATAGTGATTGCAATGTTGTTCATTGTGACTGTCATATAATGATTATGTGGATATAATGACTGCTATGATTAAATAATTCTGGGCATATAGATTATTGTATAAAATAGTTTGGAATCCAACAAGCAAATTTTTCAAAGAAAGTACCAGTTCGAATTATTTTTTGAAAAATGAACACTGTTAAACTTTGAAGGTTTGGCCAGAGATATGTTTTGATTGCATGTGTTTCTTTATTTTCAATTGAACAGTACCCATATTTATTCTTTGTCATTCTATCATTTTTCGCTCATTACATTCCCCTCATAATCCTGATTTCACTTATTGCATCTATGTTCCGTGAAATAAATTCAAAAGGAAAAGTCTGTGTAAAAATGACATAGCAAGGGTTGGTGACTGATATTTTGGTATTTTATTACACAATAAATTGTTTGATTAATTTCTAAACAATATTCGTGTATTAATCCCCTATCATTATACCACTTTTAGCTAATTACACTCCCTCAATATTTCCCATGAACCCTATCACCCCCTGTTCACTTGGAAATTAATGAATGGCTAATGATGGATGGATTTGCATGTATCTTGTGTCAATTTTTGATCCAATTTTGATTCATGTAAGCGGAGTGTCATGCATGGTTTATTAAGAGCTTCATTACCGATGAAATTCTACTACAGAATGAGATTTTTCAGTAGTGGCAACAATGACAAAAATAACATAGTCAGGGAAATTGGAACCAAGGCCATAGAAGGCCTAGACTTTCCATCCATTTTGATGATGATCCTCAAGAATTGAACCATATTTTCCAAGATGGGTTCTTTAATCGGATTGGCCGTGGAATAATGCATCCTCGACCAAAACAACCCCCTTTCCAGTCACCTTAGAACATCCCTGGCATTCTCATTCCTCCACATGTGTCCTTGCAGCCTGAAGTCCCCGCAAATGATGGATGTCAAGAGATCGTCAACCTGCCTATCTCTTACCATCATGGTTGGCCCACTATGAAATTTCCTTTGCCACCGCTTGTCAATCCCAATTTCCATATTGCCCATGCTGTTTTGCTAGTTCAATCTTCACATGCTAGTAAGAGACTAAAAACTGATATTCCCCAACCTATGCAAGATAAAGGAAAAACAATAGCCTCCCCTTCTTCTCCTTCCGATGATTCCTCAAAATATGTGTCTTCCTGCATGAATTTGAAGGATGATTGTTCCTATGTGATCAACGAGATACAACCCCAAGGTTCTAATCAACCACGGGCTACTTCTGAGAAATCTAAGGGAAACAACAGTGAAAAAAGAAAAAAATTGCCTCACAAAGTGGAAAATATGGTTTTTAGATTATGTGTTTTTATGATTTCAGTTGATGAAGACAATGCTTAGTGGGTTTCAGTATTTTTGGACAACAATCTCTGTTTTGATATTTTGTGTATAATGTGGATAATGTGGACATATATATTCTTTTTTGGATATGATATAAATTATTTCTGATATTTAAATATCCAGTTTGAAATATATTTGAGGGAGCTACAAGGGTGGCATATAATCAAAATGATTATCCTTTTTGTGTTATATTTTATGATTTGAAAGAAGGAAATGACGAGAGTCACAAGGGGTCCCACCTACCTAGTTATTATTAATTAAAGACCCTTAGCTATATTATTATTATTTATTTATCCTAAACTAATTAGTTAAGTTAAATCAATTTAACTAAAGAAAGTAGTTGAACTAATTCAACTTATTTGGAAAGAATAAAAGCTGAATGAGAAGAAGAGACAATAGGAGAATAGAAGGAGAAAGCAATACTAAGGTTTTCTCTTTGGTTGCATGAGATATTTTCAGTTTTCATTCATTTATGAGTTTATTCAAAGCCTAATTCTCTTTTTGACAAYAGGGTATTATTGTAGACAACAAAGTTCAAGACTGAACCAAATTTTTTAGACKTGTGGTTTAGARGTGTTGATAAATCCTTGATAGTTTGTGTATTCTTGTCTRTTTGTGAATTAAGTTTCATGGATGATAAAGGATATCTTGCAGAGTCGAAATGACAACAGTTTGTGGCAAGCTGATCGAGATTATAAATTTMAGMTTTACTTTATTATCAAATTCTTTTTGTATGGTGTTCATTAGGGAKCTCTAAATCAGACTTTGGTCCATGCCCTCGTAAGGGTTTTGTAAGAGAAAAACACTTTTGATAYCTCGGAATGAAATAAAATCATATTGCTATTCTGTCTCATATATGTGTAATTGTGACTYKGTTACTTTTYRCTTTTTGATCTCCATGCTTACTTTATCGCAAAATCTGTGGTCATCACATAAAATTGTATAAATTTTAATTTATATTGCAACATTCTTTCCATTAATAAATCACCCTCAATCCTAGTAATTAATACTTGCGTATTGAGAGAATATTTTGAGGCTATAAACCCCCGGGTGACATTCCTGACTATCTTGTCCTAGCCATGCAAGATTCGAAAATGATTGATTAAGGTAATCCATACCTTTCCCTCAACAATGGGTATGAGGTCAAAGGGAAGGAAAATTTGGTATGCAGGTTGAAGAAGAGATTGTATGTCCTAAAGAAAGTTGCAAGGAAGTGGATTGTCAAGTGCATTCTAGCAAAGGAAACAAAATATGGAACTTAAGATAGGATTGTAAATCATTTAGTAGTCTACTTTAGAGAAAACTTATCTTCATAGTTGTCAATGGGGTTTTGGATCAATAGAACCCATGGGACTAAATAATCTACAATATGTTGTATAAGTATCATTAAGTACTTCATCTCCCATTGCTCTAGATATGTAGTACTTTCTATTTTTTAAGTGTTCATTTGCTAACTCACACTTTCTTGCCATGTACATGCTCAAACCAACACCATCCATCTCAATAAGTATTGAAGAGTTGACTAGTTGCAAGGGTGAAGAATTTTTCCATGACAATGTCATTGTTACATACAAAACAATACTTAACAAATCACATAGACAAATGAGCTTTTGCGAGTAGATTTAAGAGATGTGTAAGGTGAAATGATAGTGAATTTGAATTCCCATGCCAATCTCATTGAATAACAACGAGGAAAACGTCTTCCAGAAATCATTATTTATATTTTAAATTTCAAAAATGCACCAAAAACTATTTATGACTATGGTGAATTTAAACGTACTTTGCTCGTGGCTCAACACGCTAGCATAGAAAATAGAGCCCCTGCTTGTTGGGAATACAACTTCTTACCAAACACATAAATCAAAAGACTCTTAGCAACAAAAAAAAATATGTTCTTGAAACAATAGGTGCAATTGTCACCACTATCAAGAAATCATGAACGCAATATGCCCTAGAAATCGAAGATGACAATTAAGAAAATGATAAGGAAACAATGAAGTTATTTCTATCCAAGCATTTAACTTACAAAATATTTCTTTTCCTTTCCTCTATTTTCCATCACAAAATAAAATTAGAGCATATGTTTTGTTAAATGCAGCTACAATCATTTTTGACATTTGCAGTGCAATTTGCTTTCATTGAAGACCAACATCCAAAGAAAAAATTCCCCATCTTGTTACTCAGAAATGTATTCAAACATAAAAAAAACACAAGAGAATACACTACGCATAAGCTAGTCAACATTAATTTCACCATTAAGGGAAAATAATACATTTGACGATCTAAAAATGTTGGTCAAATCTACAAATCACGTAAAACATTAGAATATATATATATAAAAATATGTTATATTACACACATTTTTTATTAAAAACAAATTCAGCAACACTTGCGTTGAACAATGTCAAATATGTTTAGGGAACAATGACAATACCAAACATATATTTCAATCATTTTCAGCCTATATTCTTGAAATTCAATTTAGCAGTAGAATATTTTTGATCAATACAAAAAAATGCTACATTGTGTCTAATCTTTTTCAACTTATATGCTTGAAATGAAATTTAGTGATAAGATATTTTGGATGAATATAAGGGACAATGCTAGATTGTGCTATATGTGAAACTAAAACCCCATCCAACCATTCACATAGGTTAAAGCACACCATAATCAACATAGAAAATACTAAGGTACCATGTTCTTTTATAGATGACATCTTAAACAAACTATTGCCAAGTTTGATAGCTTTATCATATGAAGATTACCTAAAAGACAAATTTGTTATTATCTACATGCTACATGATTTTGTTGTTTATAGAAACTTTATATTTATTTAGGATAATACAATAGTTGACGTAGATAGAAATATCATGGATGAGAAATTCCTTATTAAATTTTTGCAAATAAACTTTAATAGAGAAATGTATGTTTCAAAACATTGTTCTATTAAAATATTTTACATTTTCAATTTGCAACTTGTTGAATGTGTTCTTACACTTAATTTCATTGTGAATTGTAGATATACCAAAATTGAGATATAGATGTAGAGTTGCTAAGAAGATCATATCCAATGAGATTTTTGTAGCACATTTTTTACTAAACACTAAATACAAGTACACAAACACTAAAATGTCTGTATTTTCCCAATACAAATTTATTTCAACATATAAATTATTTCAATTTTTTTTGGAGCGTTATTTTGATCTAAATTTTAAGGGTTGGTATTTAAAACTTAGTGGTATACTTCAGAAAACTTAACTTCATAGTTGTTAATGGGGTCTTGGTGTAATAGAACTGGTGAGACTAAACAATCTATAATTTGTTGTTTCAATATCGTTAAGTATTTCATCTCCTATTGCTCTAGCTATGTAGTACTATATATTTCTTTTGGTAGACCAAACAATTCTTAGTTTTAAATATTGCTTCCTTTGTTACAAATTCGACTTTTATAATCAATTTGTTACTTTGAAATTACCCCAAATAATCACAAGTTCTAACAAGTTCTAACGAACCAAGACCCCATTGAAAACTATGAAGTTAAGTTTTCTTTGAAATAGACCACTAAATGATTAACTAGTCCTTACAACTTAGCTAAAAATATTTTTGAATAATAAAGATTACTTATTCAAGGGAAAAAATATTATAGATAAAAAAATGTTAAAAAAAAGAAGAATTGAGGTAATCTATATGATGAAATAATACCAACATTTTAGTGTTTGTACCTTAGTATTTAGTGTTTGATAAAAAACATGCTACAAAAATATTGTTGGATATAGTCTTCTTAGCAGTTCTGCATCTATATCTTAGTTTTGGTATGTTTGAAGTTCACAATGACACTGAGTGTAAGAATGCATTTGGTAAATTATAAAATTGAAATTGTGAAAGATTTTAGTAGAACAATGCTTTGAAACATACATTTTTAATTGAAGTTTTTTTTAACAAACATTTAATAGAGATTTTTTCATTATATGATGTTTCTCTTTCATCAATTGCTGTATTATTTTGATTAAGTATAAAGTTTCCATGAACAACAAAGTCACGCAACACGTAGATGATAAAAAAATTGTATTTTGGGTAATCTTCATATAATAAAGCTGTCAATTTTGACAATAATTTCTTTAAGATGTCATATCTAAGAGAATAATACATTTATATTGTTTGTGTTGATTATGGTACATTTTAATTGGTGTGAATAATCTACATAGGTTTCAACTTGACGTTTGGCACAATGCAACATTTTTCCTTGTATTGATTCAAAATATTCTACTGCTAAATTGCATTTTTAGCATATACGATGAAACCGATTTAAATATATGTTTGGTGTTGTCAACGTGCCCTAAATCTATTTGGCATTGTTCATTGTATGTGTTAATGGACATTTTTTTAATAAGATGTATGTGTAATATAACATATTTTTATATGGTTTTACTATTTTACTTGATTTGTGGAGTTGAACAACATTTTTAGATCGTTGAATGACATTTTTGCTGTTAGTGGTGCAATGGATGTTGACTAGCTTGTGAATAATGTATTGAGTTGTGCTTATTTTTTTTGACCACATTTTTGAATAACAAAATGAAGATTTATTTATTTGGAAGTTGGTATTCAATGGAAACAAATTGCGTTGCAAATGTTAAAATCAATTGTAGTTACATTTTAACAAAACAAATGTATTAATTTTATTTTTTGCTATGAGAAGCACATAGAATGAAAAAAAACTTTTACCAACTATATGTTTGGATAGAAATAACCTTATTATTGTCTAATCATTTTATGAATTGCCATATTTGATTTATAGGGTATATTGCATCCTTGATTTCTTCATAGTGGTGACAATTGCACCTATTGTTCCAGGCACATATTGTTTCGTTGTTGCTAAAAGTCATTTGATTGACATATTTCGCATGTATTCCTAAAAAACAACTGCTATGCTTTTAATGCTAGTATTTTGATCCACTAACATTGTTGGGCCCTTTGTTTTGGATTTGAAGCTACGCAAGAAGAACTACAATCCCAGTTTTGGTCTAGCATGAGTTGCCCAAGCTACCAAAGAAGCTGGACAGTGGAGCGAGGAAAAGTAACAGAAATCGGTTGTGGAAAAGGACAACACAACACCAACAAGGCAAACACAGTTACAACAGAACAAGAAAGCATGCAAGCCCAAAGCCAGAAGATCCCAATCAACTTATATATATGAGATGTATACGATTGTAAAACGATTCTCTCTCCCAACTCTGGGTTCTTGTTCTTGATAAGTTGAGTTTTTCTGTTGTTAAGAAAATGTTGTACATGTAATCTGTATTCGGTTATGGGTAAATAGAGCTCTGTGACATGAGTCCAGAGTCATAAGTTTGTAATAGAGTACCAAGATGTATCTCTGAGATTGTATTCGACAAGTTCTGAAGATAATAGATGAAGAATGACCCAAAATTTTGAAATATAATGTGTCATACTGTGTTTATGATTATGCATTGTATCTTTACAGTAATTCTTTATGTCCAATAAGCTCAATATGATGTCTTTGTGTATGAATTCTTTTCACAAACTAAGTATCTTCAGTTCTTGTATGCATGAGTTAAGATATGATCTGTAATTGGTCTATTTGCGCAAGATCATGGTGAGTCTTGAAGGTTCTGGGAACCCACCCAAGTATTATCCTTGCCCTTCCCTATCCTCTTGTCTTGGTTTCTCTTCGGGTGAGACTTCTTCTCTTCGGAGGAGATGAAAATGCCATTGCTCTAGACTACACAGTACCTTTTGTTGGTAACCCGAGAAGGACCCTAGTCCGATCAATTCCGCGCCAAAAAAATGATTTCGTTGCTGGGACCTGCGTTAAAGGGGAACCTGTAGGGAGAATGGTTCTATGGATTCACAGGTCTAATATTCACCAATGGTGGGAGAGAAATTGCGATGAATTCATATGGAAAGAAGTGGAGTTGAGAGGAAAATATGTGAAAGATACAAGGGAGGTAGTCTTTTACTCATAAAGATCGAGCGACCGGTATGAGATATTCTAGGTTAAGTTCCCAGAAGAACATTTCCACTGGATAGATAGGCTCCAAGAAGATCCATAATTCCAAGAACTAGTCAAGAAGACCTGTACTTGGGATACAAAAAAGATTGCAGCACTTCATCGGCTGGATCGTCTAGTCACACAAGCAATTGATTTCTGGGTCAATACCACATTAGAAGGATACATTATTGAGTTTGCGGCTGAGAATCACCAATCTGTTTCATGAGCAGAAGAATATTTCAAGAGAGATGCAAGGGGAATACTGTTTAGGGAAATCCCCCTATGGATTAAGGTTTTATTGATGGAAGAGGGGATGCTGACTATGTCCCTGACCGAGATGGCAACATAAACACCCTCTCTTGGGGTAGGGCGAGTTTGGGGTGGAGTCATGGCTTGAGGGAGGGGAGAGGGTTCTTTGATAGATTGGGGAAAAAACAAGAAATGGAATCAATAGATGCATGATGCTTGAAAAGAGCTGCCATAGTTGAGAAGTGGTGGCACAGTAAGATAAAGAAAGCAACAAAACATTCCGAGAAGTTGCGGAAAGAAGTTAGACCAAGAGAAGTAGAGGACAGATAGATGGAAGAGTTGAAGAATATGAGAAGACATAAAAGACTTTTCAGTCAAAGATTAAGTGAGAGAGAAGCGAAGAGAGAAAGAAGTCCCCAGGAGGGTGGAAAAGAAAGAGAAAGTGTAGAAGCAAGGGAGAAGGAAGCCGACATGGATCTTGAAGAGGAAAGGGAATATTCAGCCCTGATGGCAGGAAATATCGAGAATCCGACTGAAGAGACCGCTCTAGATGAAGAGAATGAGACCCCCCAGATAAAAGAAACCCACCCCAAAGCCAGTGGCGCCAACCTTGAATCACCCATGCCCCAAGGGTCTTCTATACAAGTGGTAAATTAGATACTACCTTCTTATGCTAATTCTTTCCAGTACAACTAGTTAGTCAGTCACAACTGGGAAGTGCGAGTACAGAGAGGATATTGGGATCCCATGGTAGGTCGCAACCAGGACTGTTAGGTTTTATTTTGATAGGAGCAATAATATAAACAATGGCTAGTAACATGGGATGTTTGAATGCTCGATACCCAAAATTCTGGGGTAAATGAGACGAAGATGTTGAGCAACATTGGTTCTTGTGTGAAGAAATCTAGAGGTCCAAAGGGAATCTGGATGTGAATAAATTGGTTGAGTTCCATACTACCTTGAGAGTCCATGCTCTCAAATGGTACATGAAGGTTATTGAGCCAGGAGTTCCAGGAATGCAAGGTCAAACGTTCACACTTAACCAGGTATGGACAAGGTTCATAGTGGAGTTTAAGCTACCTAAGTCAGAACATCAAGCTATGTCTGAGTTGCACGAGATTCAACAAAGGGAAGGTGAATCAATCTAGGAAAATAGCCAGAAGTTTAAAGATACTATAGGGAGGTTAGCACATCCAATTCATGAGGAACATCAAAGAGAATGGTATATTTAGGGATTTCTACCTCTGATAGGGATTCTGTTAACGCAACAACGGATAACAACTTTGAAAGATGCCTTGGAGCAATCAATGAAGATTGAATCCATGGCAGGATACACTGAGAAGTCAACGACTGGATGGGCCATCATCGCTAGGCGCAGCCAGACTCTAGAGGACGTGCACGCGAGAATACATTTGCTGAATGAGGAAGTTGTGGTTACTATGTATCCTCTTGAGAAACAAGAGAAATTCGACCAAATATAGCAAGAGGATAATGAGTTGAATGCTCTGTTCGAGGCACAATCTATAGCCAAGAAGGAGCTGCGCAACTTTTGACCTATCATTTAGACAGTATACATGCAAATGCATCAGGTGGATGAAACAATAGACTCTGAATGAAACTCTTTTGTTGCATCCAATCCCAAGGGATGTATCACAGATGCAACCCAACAGTTCATCGCCGAGGCCTCACTCCTTGCCAGAAAATGGAAGGATAAAGTTGGGAGTTTCCAGGAAGTTAGAAAGCGGGCCTTAGCATTGGTCCCAGAGTTGGGCCCTTCATTTTAAGAGGAAAAGGAAGAGAAAGTGAAAGCAGAAGAGGAAGGCAAAGTGGAGAAGGAGGATAAGGGAAAGCAACAGTTACTCCTAGAAGTTGCGAAAGAGGCAAGTATTTGAATCGAGGGTGAGTCAAGGCTTGTGGTCGGAGCCTGTTGGGCCCTTTGTTTTTGGATTTGAAGCTGCACAAGAAGGATTACAATCCCAGTTTTGGTTTAGCATGAGTTGCGCAAGCTATAGAAGAAGATGGACAGTGGAGCGAGGAAAAGTAACAAAAATCGGTTGTGGATAAGGACAACACAACGCCAACAAGGAAAAATTAGTTACAACAGAACAAGAAAGCATGCGAGACCAAAGCCAGAATATCCCAATAATCTTATATATATGAGATGTATAAGATTGTAAAACAGTTCTCTCTCTCAGCTCTGGGTTCTTGTTCTTGATAGGTTGAGTTTTGCTGTTGTTAAGCAAATGTTGTACATGTAATTTGTATTCGGTTCTGTAATATCCCTTGGCCGAACCCAATTGTAAATGTAATGTAAGTATACTTAAGCTGGTGAGTTGTTTTGACATCATTTTGTAATGAACTTTTCATGGCATAGTGCGCGCATGCACTTCACAGTAAAATGATGTAGTGTACACATTCCCAGATACCGCGCATAGTATGGAGGTCGACGAGCCTTGTGTATATGATATGTGTTATAGGCTGGTGAGCCAATTATTATATGCTGGGATGCTTATGTTTTGGAATTAGGCTAGAGTTCCTAGATGTTAAAGGCCAGTGCACCTATTTTGTATATGTCTCATGATTAATATAAAATACATTGCTGTGCGCAGACCGACCATGATAAAAGAGATGGGGTACTGAACTCCACCAGTTAGGGAAAGGGAGGGCCAGAAGTTAAGGGAAAGGGCTAAGCTAGAGAGATTAAGCCAAAAAGGAATATTATATTAATATTTCTTAAAACATAAAGTATGGATAATTATTTTATCCTAAGTTCTAAAGTTGGGGACAAGTGGACCAAAGTAGCTTCTAACATGACAAGTGTCCAGTTGGGGACATGCATAAATATCGTGGGGACTTAGCTCATTTGGATAGCTTGACAATCATTCTTAGGAGGATCCTTACGATCACCCTCAGGATCATTCTTACGATCATCTCCCCCATGGTTCCTTTCATCATTTAGTCATCCAGTAAATGATTCCATGACCATTTTCACTCATGCAGTTAGTTATCCTTTATACATTCATTTCACTGTATCTGATCCTGTTTCTATAACCATTTCTGGTTGGTGTACCTGGTTAGCTTGGGAGCGGGATTGAAGAAGCGGGTTTTCAGGCCCGTGGGAAATTGAAGAGGCAGGGTTTCAGGCCCGTGAGCAATTATCTAAGCGAGATAATTGCAGGGAATTGATTTCCTGAAGGTGATAAACTGCAGCTACAGTGCTCTGAGACTTCTTGTCTAGCCTGTTGCTGAAGCCTTGGAAGGGAAGTGGGGCAGCCAAAGGACTGTTGAGCAGAGAAGGGGCACACTTCCTTGGGTGGGACAGGCATGTGGGGAATGAGAGGCTGTAGGATGTTAGTTGAGTGAGGACCTGAGATGGAGTCTTTACTATTGTCTATGAGCCTTTAGCCCTATTAGGAACCCATTTACCCGGGTGGAGTTTAGTCCCAGCTCGGGGGTGACTCATTGTTGAGAGTGATGGACAATGTAGTCTAAGGCTGGGAGGTTCTTGGACGGTCTGCACGCAATGTGTGATAACATTTCCAACATAAGTACCAATCGTGTGATAAATTTACACGTTGCATTGTTATTTACGTGCTTATGTTACAGTTGATCATATGTGTGATTATAACTGTCTGTATGTTTATGGGTATTTCCCTGTATATGCTGCATGTCTGTGTTTACCGTTATTTCAATTTATAATGTAATTGTTTTTTTATGTTTATAATTAAATCTTCCGCAAGAGTGTTGTATGTATATGTTATAATTGCATGCAGTTTGAAGAGAAAACTTATGTGGCATAACTCAGTTGAATACTGGGTATGTTACAATATGTTCCGCAGTGAGAGAACGAAAATGTTCCCTCATGTAGCCTTTCCCTTTGAAGGTTGGGAATGTTACAAAGACATTTTTATAGATAAGTAAAACATCTAAGGAGTGGCGTGGCCTGGCCATGGGTGGTCAGGGACATTACAGTATGGTATCAGAGCCTCAGTTCCAACAGTGAGTCTGGATGGGCCGGAAAGGTTCAGTTGAAGTGAATATTCATAGAAGGTTAATTTCAAAGTGACCAAATTTCAAGTCACAGAGCGTCCATGGAAAATTTTTGGCACCATGCGAAAAATGTTGGCATGCAGGTGTGCGTGGTAAATTGTAGCGCGGTGCGAAAGAATATTGTGTGCGGATGCACGCATTGAATTTAACATTGTGCAGTGAGCACACACATAGTAATGTGCACGTGGGGTGCGCAAGTATTGCAAAATACAGAGGAGTTTGGTTGGTGCGCGCATAGTATGAGTATAATTTGTCTCGCGATAGTGTATTCAATGGTGCATGCATATTATTGTGCGCGGTGGGGCATATTGGACATTGGCATGGTGCAATGCATAGGGAGAAATGCATGTGGAATATCAGTGCGTGATACCAAAACTGTGCGCAGTGGATATTGGCACACAACGCAAAAGTGGTGGGCGCAAGTTATTGGCGTGACAGAGAAGAAATGCATAGTGGATATAGGTGCATGGAAGCACGATCTACCTTGTGGTGTTGTTATGCATGATAAATATGGGTGTACAGGTTGAATTTTTGTGCGCGCGAAGTCTTTTGGAAGGTGATGAGTATGAGTTTAATAGAAAATTTTGCATGGTATTAGAGGAAAAAGAAACACACAACCGCATCAAAGCATTATTTAAAATGAATTCAGAGTTGGTTTGAAAAGAAATAAATATAGTCTAAATTGCTAAGCCGAGAGCATCTCAGAAAGGAATTCTGAGTTTTATATTCCTTCGATTCAGACAGATGGAAGTGAAATATAAGCTTACAAGAAAAGCATACTATGAAAGAAAACAAGATTCATAACACCACCAGTTAGAATCTTGTAATAAACAATCCAAGGTCCACTTCTGCATTTATATAATCGTATTAATCCCAAAATTACAAAAAGGGAATGATAACAGTTATCATATTGTAAAGGGATCGTTTAAGAACAGACATATCATCTCTGGGCCCCTTACCTTTGCTACCATCTGACCAAAAATTTCTAAAATGTACTTTTATTCAAGGACTCATTTCATCTTAGTGATCTCCTCCTTTAAATAATCTAACCAGACTGATTGATTCTCTCCAACACTTTCCGCCGTTTCAGCTGTGGTTTTCTTCTTCTACTGCTTGCTCCTTTTCTTCTTAGCAACTGGACTATTGATGACTAAATCCTTCATAGTGGGGTTCAACCTGAATTCCAACTACGAGTCTATAGCCGGCTCGGTGTGGAATTTAGTTGCTAGAATGTGAGCAAGCACCCTTTCCTCCTTATTCGTAGGAAAGTCTAGCATGTTGCTCGAATAGCCAGTCTTAATGGAGTTAGCCTTGTCCATGTACCTCAGTTTGTGGATACCGAAGTGATTTTACAGAGAGAATAAAGTCGAGCAATTTGGAGATTACTTCATTTATGGATAAGTTGATGCCTCCATACTTGAGGATTGGTAGTTATAGAATCCCAATTATGAAGCACAAACAGACTATGTACAAGTGCGTTGGGTTTCCATGATCGGCTAATCCATTCCAAATGATTAGATTTTGAGTTCGTTATATGATGACATTCAGTTGACATCATACAACTGTGAAGTACCGAACGAGTGAAACGGGGTGATCCGACTAGCCATCACCCATTCCACGAGTGGGGGTTTTGACATATTGAAACACGTGATACCGCGTCTTGGTGAAAGTGGTTTCGACAAACCGCCTTTTGCCCAGATGTATCTATGAAGGTGCCGCGCGTCTATGTTCTCAAGACTTGGGTCTTATCTAGAATTGTCATGGTGATAACACCAGGAAATCAAAAGAGATAATTCTGATGTATATGTTGAACCAAAATGGTTCATATTTTTCATGAATTGTTGAATTGTTAGCCTGATAAGTTTTGATGGTTGCACGTTTTGCAGAATTAACAACAACTAGATCATATCAGATCATATCAGTGCAGAGTCCATAGGAATGGGAGAGGCATAGGTCAATTACAATCAGCAAGATGAGAGTAGAGGGATGGATGTCCATTTGGGCATTGAAGGAATAAACTCCAATGGACATGGAGAAGAAAGGAATGAAAACATGAATATGGCAGAGACCATTAAAAATTTGCAGAAGGATGTCCAAAGCCATAAAGTTGATAATGAAAGGATTATGAGAGCTAAGGAGCAACATGATGACTTCAACATGAAGTTATTGGAGGGCTTGAACATAATAGAAAAGAAATTGGTTAAGGAGAGTGGCTTAAGCAAATATGGAAGTCACAAGCCTTCAGATGAGAAAAGAAAAGAAAGAAGTGTTAGCATACACCACCATCACTCGCCAAAGAATTCCAATAAGAGAGAAGTTAGCAGCTCAAGTCCATCCCTTGTCAGAAGGAATAAGAGGTCTGGAGTGGATGAGCTACGAGGATAAATGAACACAATTAAATATCCTACATTTGATGGTGAGCACAAGAAGGATGAAGATGCATAAACATGGTTGTTGGGCATAAAAAAGTATTTTCAATTGCATAATTATTCTTCTCATGCAGAAGGTATAATTGCTATCTATCAACTCAAGGGAAAGGCCTCCATGTGGTCGGATCAGCGTGTGCAGGTGCAACACATTAAAGAGAAAAGTGTTACTTGGAGGGAATTCAAGAAGTATTTTGAGAAGAAATACTTAACTAAGAGATACCATGACAATAAAATGAAAGAGTTCTTTGAACTCAAGCTTTGAAGTATGACCATAGATGAATATGACATAAGGTTTATAGAACTGGTGAAGTATGTATCTTTCATCAAGGATGAGACAATCAAAATTCAAAGGTATTTGAGTGGATTTCCATCGTTCATTAGTGACAAAATACAATATGATGATCCCAAGACATTGGAAGAGACCACAAGGTGAGGTAAATTCCTATATGATCAACACAAAGCAAGGCCAACTTTCCAAAAGGCTTGGGAAGAAAAAAAAAAATTCAATATGGATCAGAGGAAGAAGGGAGCTAAACCACCATTCTTCAGAAATAATCCACAGGGACAACAAATTCCTAAAGAACCCAGAACGATTGACACAGGGAGTCAAGGGCCAAGGCAACCACCTATACAATGTTGGGGTTGTAAAGGAGATCATAGGTTCAGAGATTGTCCTCACAGAGGTGAAAAAGGTAGTGCTGTTCATAATGTACAACAAGCTGAAACAATGGAGGACATGGGAAGATATGTTCCAAGGATCTATGTAGCCCTGAAAAACAAGCAAGCAGAGTATCAATCCCACATGATTGAAGTGGAAGGTATGATCATCAACCAAACCATTGCTATTTTAATTGATTCAGGAGCTAGTCATAGTTATATAGACCCTAAGATGGTGGAAAGTTTGCAATTGCCAAGAAGCAAGCATGGGAAATCCTAGTTGGTGCAGCTGGCTACATGAGCCAGAAGAAAAGTTAATGAGATGGTTAAGTCATGCCTCATGGAAATGAATGGACTGAACACCAAGGCAAATTTGAACATCTTGCCTTTAGGTTCCTATGACTGTCTAATTGGGATGGATTGGTTGGACCAACATCATACTCTCTTAGACTGTAAAAAAAAGAATTTACTTGCTTGGATGAGGAAGGGGAACTAAGGAAAGTGTAGGGAATTCCCAGAGCAGTAACCATCAAAGAAATTTCAGCGTTGCATTTGAAGAAATGTTACAGAAAAGGATGTCAAATATTTGGAGTTCATATAGAAGAGACACCTAAAGATAAGGTGCCAAATTTGGAAGATTATGAAGTCCTGGAAGAATTTGAAGATGTGTTCAAGGAAGTACCAGGAATACCCCCAAAGAGAGACATTGATTTCTCCATAAGTCTAGTGTGAAAGACTAGTGTGAAAGACTCCTTACAGAATGAGTACACCAAAATTGAAGGATTTTCAAATGCAACTTGAAGAACTTCTAAAGAAGGGGTATATACACCCAAGTGTGTCACCTTGGGGTGCCCCAGTCTTGTTTTTGAAAAAGAAAGATGGAACATTAAGATTGTGCATTGACTTCATACAGTTGAATAAAGTGATTGTTAAGAACAAGTATCCTCTGCCAAGGATTTATGATCTCTTTGATCAATTGAAGTATGCAAGGATATTTTCAAAGATAGATCTCAGATCAGGATACCATCAGGTAAGGATTAAATAAGAAGATATATGCAAGACCACCTTCAGGACAAGGTATGGTCATTATGACTTCACAGTGGTGCCATTTGGGTTGTCAAATGCACCAACTGTTTTCATGTGTTTAATGAATGGTGTTTTCTGAGAATATATGGACAAGTTTGTCATTGTCTTTTTGGATGACATTCTTATATATTCTAAGTCAGAGGAAGAGAATGAACATAATTTGAGGATGGTGTTGCAATTATTAAGGGAGCATCAATTGTATGCCAAATTGAGCAAGTGCTCATTTTATGAGAAACAAATTCGTTATTTTGGGCATATCATTTCAAAGAATGGGATAACAGTGGATCCTGAGAAGATAAAAGCCATTAGAGAATGGTCAACGTAGAAGAATGTGACAGAGGTGATATCATTCATGGGTCTCGCAGGCTACTGCAGAAGATTTATTGAAGGATTCTCAAAGATTGCACACCCAATCACTTCCTTGAAAAGAAAGGGGGTGAAGTTTCAGTGGACAATGGATTGTGAAAAGAGTTTCCAACACTTGAAACAATTATTGACAAGTGCTCCAATATTAAGGATTGCAGACCCAAATGAATACTTCATTGTATGCACAGATGCATGTAATGAAGGACTTGGTGGAGTCCTCAGTCAAAATGGTTTGTTATATGTTATGAATCAAGGAAGATGAAGGAGCATGAAAGAAACTATGCCACTCATGATTTGGAGTTGGCAGCCATAGTGCATGCCTTGAGGAAATAGAGACACTACCTCATGGGGAAGAGGTTTGAGCTAAGAAAAGACCACAATGGTCTGAAATATTTATTTGATCAGCCAAATCTAAATGCTAGGCAAAGAAGATGGTTATAAATTGTAAGAGAATATGACTTTGATATAAATCATATCAAGGGAAAAGAGAATAAAGTGGCTTATGCACTCAGCAGGAGGGTGTATGAACTACATGATACAACCATTAGCATGTATCAGACTGATATTAAAAGAAAAATTCTGGAGCCTGCAAATACAGATCTACAATGCAAAGAATTGGTAGCAAAGCTACAACAGGGTAATATGCCACAAAAGGTGGATAATTATAATTTGGGAATAGATGGAATACTACTGCACAAGAATATAATTTTTGTTCCAAATGTCCAGGACTTGAAACATATGATTTTGCATGAAATGCATAATGTCCCTTATGCAGGACACCCAAGATATCAAAAAATCATGGCAGTGATCAAGAGCCATTACTTTTGTCCAGGTATGAAGAGAGAGATCGCTGAATACATCACTAGATGTATGGAATGCCAGAAAGTTAAAGCTGAGCATAGGCACCCAACAGGGTTGCTGCAGCCTTTTCCCATTCCTGAATGGAAGTGGGAAGTGGTGACAATGCATTTTATTACGGGTTTGCCCAGAACAAACAAGTTGCATGATTCAATCATGGTGGTGGTGGACAATCTTACAAAAGCTTCCCATTTTATTCCACTGAAAACTACTCACAAGGCAACAAATGTTGCTGATATTTTCATAAAGGAAGTGGCACGATTGCACGAAATTCCTAAAACAATTGTGTTCGACAGAGACCCAAAATTCACCTCAAATTTATGGAAAGGATTGTTCAAAAGATTCATAACGAATCTAAACTTTAGTTCAGCTTATCATCCCGAGTCTGATGGACAGACATAGAGGGTGAACATAGTGATAGAAGACATACTGAGGATGTATGTGATGGAAAAACCATCGAAATGGGAAGACTACTTGCACTTGGTAGAATTCACTTACAACAATGTGTATCAAACATCGTTAAATATGAGCCCATTTGAAGCACTTTACGACAAAAAGTGCAATACTCCAATGAGATGGGATAATCCAGATGATAGGACAGTAGTTGGGCCAGAGTTTGTCACGGAGTTGTAGGACCAAATGATAAAAATTAAGCATAATTTAAAAGTTGCCCAAGACAGGCAAAAAAGTTATGTTGATAAGAACAAAACCCATAGAAAGTTCAAAGTGGGTGATCATGTTTTCCTGAAGGTGAAAGCTAACAGGAGTTCCCTGAAGCTGGGAACCTGCGCCAAGTTGGTAGCTAGATTTTGTGAGCCATTTGAAATCCTAGAGAGGATTGGTCCAGTTGCTTATATAATTGCATTGCCTGCATCTATGTCTGTTCATAATGTAATCCATGTATCATTACTAAGGAAATATATACTTGATGTTAATCATGTTATTGATTAGAATGTGATTCAGGTGGAGCAATAAGGTGCTTTTCAAGTGCATACAATGCACATTTTGGACCGAAAAATCAAGCAGCTCCAGAATCGATCCATAAGGCTTGTAAAGGTCCAATAGACCTGGTATGATCTTGAGGATGCTACTTGGGATCATGAGGATGCAATGTGGACAAAATACCGACATCTTTTTGAGGATTTTTGAAATTTTTGTTGTATATGGGTATACGATGCACTGAGGACAATGCATAAATAAGGGGAGGGGATTGTAATATCCCTCGATCGAACCCAATTGTAAATGTAATGTAAGTATACTTAAGTTGGTGAGTTGTTTTGACATCACTTTGTAATGCACCTTTCATGGCATAGTGCACGCATGCACTACGCAGTAAAATGATGTAGTGTACATATTCTCGGATACCGCGCCCAGTAACTAAAGTGCACACAGTATGGAGGTCGGCGAGCCTTGTGTATATGATATGTGTTATAGGCTGGTGAGCCAGTTATTATAAGTTGGGATGCTTATGTTTTGGAATTAGGCCAGAGTGCCTAGATGTTAAAGGCCAGTGCGCCTATTTTGTATATGTCTCATGATTAATATAAAATACATCGTTGTGCACAAACCTATCACGATAAAAGAGACGGGGGACTGAACTCCACCAGTTACGGAAAGGGAGGGCCAAAAGTTAAGGGAAAGGGCTAAGCTAGAGAGATTAAGCCAAAAAGGAATATTGTATTAATATTTCTTAAAACATAAAGTATGTGTAATTATTTTATCCTAAGTTCTAAAGTTGGGGACAAGTGGACCAAAGTAGCTTCCAACATGACACATGTCCACTTGAGGACATGCATACATATCATGGGGACTTAGATCATTTGGAAACCTTGACCATCATTCTTAGGAGGATCCTTACGATCACCCTCAGGATCATTCTTATGATCATCTCCCCCATGGTTCCTTTCATCATTTAGTCATCCAATCAATGATTCCATGACCATTTTCACTCACGCAGTCAATTATCCTTCATACATTGATTTCACAGTAACTGAGCATGTTTCCATAACCATTTTAGATTGGTGTACCTGGTTAGCTTGGGAGTGGGACTGAAGAAGTGGGTTGTCAGGCTTGTGGGAAATTGAAGAGGCGGGTTGTCAGGCCCGTGAGCAATTTTCTGAGTGAGATAATTGCTGGGAATTGATTTCCTGAAGGTGCTAAACTGCAACTACAATTCTCTGAGACTTCCTATCCAGCTTGTTGCTGAAGCCCTAGAAGGGAAGTGGGGCAGCCGAAGGACTGTTGAGTAGAGAAGGGGCACACTTCCTTGGGTGGGACAAGCATGTGGGGAATGAGAGGATGTAGGATGTTAGTTGAGTGAGCACCTGAGATGGAGTCTTTCCTGTTTTCTATGAGCCTTTATCCTAGTTAGGAACCCCTTTACCTAGGTGGATTTTAGTCCAAGCTTGGGGGTGACTCACTGTTGAGAGTGATGAATAGTGTAGTCTAATGCTGGGAGGTTCGTGGACGGTCTGCATGTAGTTGGTGATAATATTTCCAAGATAAGTACCAATCATGTGATAAATTTACAAGATGCATTGTTATTTACGTGATTATGTTATAGTTTATCATATGTGTGATTATAACTCTCTGTATGTTTATGGGTATTTCCCTGTATATCCTACATGTCTGTGTTTACCGTATATTTACATAATGTAATTGTTTGTTTACATTTATATGTAAAGATTCCGCAAGAGTGATGTATGATATGTTATAATTACATGCAGTTTGAAGAGAAAACTTATGTGGCATAGCTCAGTTGAATACTGGGCATGTTACAATATGTTTTGCCATGAGAGAACGAAAATGTTCCCTCGTGTAGCCTGGCTCTTTGAAGGCTGGGAATGTTACAAAGATGTGTTTAGAGATAAGTAAAATGTCTGAGGAGTGGTGTGGCCTGACCATGGGTGGCTGGGGACGTTACAGTATGGTATCAGAGCCTCATTTTTAACAGTGAGCTTGGATGGGCCGGAAAGGTTCATTTGAAGTGAATATTCATAGAAGGTTAATTTCAAAGTGACCAAATTTCAAGTCATAGAGTGTCCATGGAAAATTTTTGGAACCACGCAGAAAATGTTGGTGCACAGGTGTGCGTGGTAAATTGTTGAGACGAGTGGAAGAATATTATGTGAGGATGCGCATGTTGAATTTAGCATTGTGCATTGAGCACACACATAGTAATGTGCACGTGGGGTTCGCAAGTATTGCAAAATACATAGGAGTTTGGTTGGTGTGTGCACAGTATGAGTATAAGTTGTCTTGCGACATCGTATTCAATGGTGCGCACAGATTATTGTGCGCGGTGGGGCGTATTGGACTTTGGCATGGTGCAATGGATAGGGAGAAATGCATGTGGAATATCAGTGCGTGATACCAAAAATGTGCACATTGGATATTGGTGCACAACACAAAAGTGGTGCACACAAGTTATTGGCATGATAGAGAAGAAATGCATAGTGGATATAGGTGCCCGAAAGCATGATTTACCTTCCATGGGTGGCCGGGGACGTTACAGGTCTTGCATAAATAGAGCTTTGCGACATAAGTCTAGAGTCAGAAGTCTGTAACAGAGTACCAAGCTGTATCTCTAAGATTGTATTCAACAAGTTCTGAAGATAATAGATGAAGAAGGACCCGAAATTTTGAAATATAATGTGTCATACTGTGTTTATGATTATGCATTTAATCTTTACAATACTTCTTTATGTTTGATAAGCTCAATATGATTTCTCTGTTTATGAATGCTTTTCACAACTTAAGTATCTTTAGTTCTTGTATGCATGAGTTCAGATCTGATCTGTAATTGGTTTATTTGCGCAAGATCATGGTGAGTCTTGAAGGTTCTAGGAACCCACCCAAGTATTCTCCTTGCCCTTCCTTATCCTTCTGTCTTGGTTGCGCTTCAGGTGAGACTTATTCTCTTCAGAGGAGATGAAAATTCTAGCACTCTAGACTACACGGTACCTTTTTTTGGTAACTTGAGAAGGACCCTGGTCTGATCAATTCCGCGCCAACAAACAAAATACATTCAGATTCACCATGGTCATAAGTAGTTTTTGGGGAAATTTTGAAATTTGTAATACAAATGTCTTTTTCTCGAAGAAGTTTTCTTTGATGTTGCTCAATGAGATTATCATGGAAATTCAAGGTCATTGTCATTTCTCATTCTACATCTATTAAATTTACTCACAAAAAATCATTTGATTTTTGTGATTTGTCAAGTATTGCTTTGTATGTGAAAATGACATTGTCATGGATAGCTTCTCCAACCTTGCAACTAGTCAACTCTTCAATACTTATTGAGATGGATGGTGTTGATTTGTGTCTATACATAAAAAAAGTGTGAGTTAGTGAATGAATGTTGGAAGAAAATTTGTTTGAGTTCATATTTAACGACATTTATTTATTTTATTCTATTTTCAAGGTTTCTCTTTCTTATTTTCCTTCAATGTTTCTTTTCACGTTCTTGTGGGCAAGATGAGATTTTTCGTATTAGAGCAAGAAGAATATAAATATATAACCTAAAAAAAATTGTTTCTCAGGAAGAAGTGAAACATAAACTATAAAATCATATTCAACGAAATCTTCAAACTAGTTAAAAAAATCTATCAAATATAAAGTGGAAATATTTGGGGTATTTCAAGGTAACAAATTGATTAGTAGAGTTGAATTTGTAACAAATAAATCAATATTTGAAACTAAGAACTCTTTTTTCTACTAAAATAACTATATAGTACTACATAGATAAAGAAATAGGGGATGAAGTACTTAATGATGTTGATACAACATATTGTAGATTGTTTAGTCTCAAAGGTTCTAATGAACCAAGACCCCATTGACGACTATGAAGTTAAGTTTTCTCTGAAGTAGACCACTAAATTATTTACTATTCTATCTTTTTTTGTAAATTAATAAATTGTATTACCTTCAATAGAAAAAAAAACTTACATATCCATTGGAACCTAGAAGACGACCTGCCAAAAAAAAGGAAACCAGAACTAGTTGTTGGCCCTTGACCAAGTTTTGAGGAATACTTGGTCATATTTGACCATTTTTGGGACTTCGACAGCCTGTCGAAGGAGGCGCGCAAGACGAAGAAAAGGTCATGGGATCTCAGCCCACTTTGGGTCCTTTTTGGGTTTTTGGGAATATGTAATGGGAAAGGGATGTTGGCCCATGGGTTTACCCACGCTTAGGCCCACTTTTGTAATGTATAAATAAATATCTGGGCGATGTAAGTAGAGGAGAAGATTAGTGAACGGCTTAGTGCTAGAATTGATCTATGCGATTGACTTGTAGAGCTGAGTGCAAGTGTTGTAAGTGCCGAGTGCACAGATTGTAAGGAGGCTCTGTGCTAGATCTACTCGAGGAAGGAGGATCTGGTGAGGTGCGCATAGATCTCTTGTCCTATGCGGAGTAGAATTTTGATAGCTCTGTGCTATAACCGGATTGACTGAAGCTAATAAAGAAGAAGAGTTGGTGGACGTAGCCCCAGGGAGGGGCTGAACCACTCAAATACTGTGTGTCGTGATTTGTGCGTATTCTTAGATGTTTTGTATTACTAAGTGCTTAGATGTGATTAAAGAGACTTGCTTATGCTTAGTTCTAGAGATGTATATGAATGCTAAATCCACTGTGTATGAATATGCTAAGTGCTTGGTTTACCAGATCTGATTTGTCTTGTTGTTGCTAAGTGCTAAAATAAACTAGACCTAAGTGAATGCTGCGATGCTCTATTATGTCGGTGAAGTAGATCTAACTGGAATATTGATGAATGACCTATGCTAAGTGATTTGTAAGCGATATAATCACAAAACTGTGTCCTAGATAAGGTTGCATACACCTGAGTCTTACAACCACCCCTACCTCTACCTCGGGTGAGACTTCATCTGCTTCGCAGGTGTTTCCGAAAGGGCCGATAGTTAGGGTTTTGTTGGTGCGTTGTTCTAGCATTGAACCCTGGTTCTGCCCCTGTGCCAAAAAATGGTTTTGTTGCCGGGACCGAAACTGTGATTGTTGGGAACTAAGGGAGAATAATCTTTGTGAAAAGATTCATCCTGAAACTGTGGAAGCTCTGTGCGTGGATCTGTGCCCTAGTGTGCATTATTTTACTTGATTTGAAAATCTCCGCGCTGAAAAGAGAAGGCCAGATATGAATAAAAGAAGCGAGATCTGAACGCTTTGTGATCTAAGAAAGATAAAAGTGGAAGTTTCTGAAGAAAAGAGGTCATATCTGCAGAAAAGAGGTAAGATATGTAAGCTTTGTGCTCTGATAAAGTTAAGAATAGTAGAATTTTTTTTAGATCTGAAAGCTTTGTGCTCTGTAGAGGTAAGATAAGTGAAATGTTTTGTTTCTAGAGTATGGATCTAGGTATGTTTGATAGATTCTGTCCTAGCTTGAAAACTAGGGCATTAATAGATGAAAGAAAGCTTGATATGAGTAGATCTGATAAGAATAATGATAAATATGTTATACCTATGCATAGAAAGGATGTTTGGACTAACCAATGGATGCAGGACCCTAGAAATAATTTGTTGCAGACTAGCTACTAGGATTCTAGTGCGCAGTATAAAAGAAGTTGGGGTTCATTTAAAAGGAAGAGAGGATTAACCCTATGTTACAGTTGTAGAAGACCGAGACATCTAGCTAAGGAATGTCCTGGAGGAAGACCTAGCTGTCTCTGTTGTCAAGCTATGGACCATGAGGTATTGGATTGTCCTAGAATGATTGCTAAGCTCGAAATGATGAATGTGAATGAAGAAAACCCTAAGACAGATCCAAAAATAGTAGAACCCCAACAAGAATAAGAGAAGGTATTGATACAAATGAAAGAAACCTTGAATGACCACTGACATGTTAGATTATCAGAGGCCTTTAACGAAAAAGAATGCATTGAGGTAAGAATAGGAGACTTCGACATTGACTGTGTTCTGGACGAGGAAACACAGGTGAATGTTATGACAGAGAGAATTTGGGAAGCTATAGGAAGGCCTACTATGATCACTTCACTAAGTGGAATAGGGTTATTCAGAGGGAAATTGGTAAACCTATGTGGAAGGCTCACTCAGGTATCCATGAACGTCAATGGAACTTCGACATAGGAAGATTTTGAGATTATCAAATTTATTGAGGATAGTGCCTCGTTTACTATGTTACTAGAAAAACCTTGGATTGAAAGAGATCAAGCCAGGAAGAAGGAAGAAGAAAAGGTTTTAGAACAAATGAGACAAGAGTTAAAATATTTCATGACTAGAAGGATCGTGCAGTTGATTGAAGAGCAGGAGAACAAATCGAAGCTATTTGACACTAGAAGCCCAGATGTCAAAGCTGCAAAAGCATTAGGGGACTCATAAAATATTGGAGTAACTATATCAGATATAGACAAAGAAGTACCCCTGAGTCTTGGGAGAGAACCTCAGCAGTGTGAAGTGAATATTCCCAAGGAAAATCAGAAAGGGAAAATAACTACCGAGACGAAGCTCATGGGGAAGAAGGCTAGGAAGCTAAGTAAAAAGAGAGCAAAGATTGACAGGCTACAGAGGGTTCCAAAGGGAACCTCTCAGAAAGAAAACTTGAAAAATTGGAGCTTCACCGGGATATCAGAACAACAACATGGGTCACTTTGCCATGGCGAAGCAATACAACCATTGGAAGCTGATATACCCATTCGACTGCTGCTTTGAACGGATCGAAAAACATTGATGACTCATCACCAGACCATTAGACTGCACCATAACGGACAAAACAAGAGTCAATGAAGCCCCATATCCATTACAAACAATCTGTTACAGAGTTACTTACTTATTCCATCGCGCCATGCACGAGAGACACTTTTTCTAATTGCAAATTTGAGTCTGCAGACTACACGAATTGTGAACAACGATTACTTCACTCGTACTCTCTACCCTATTACAGTACCTACGTTACTTTGAGAACCCGAGATATTGATCTTGAGCGTATATGTCTGATGAATTTAGCGCAACTCAAGAATCTGTAAGAGAGGTACTCGCTAGACTTAGAGCCGAAAGAGTCATGTTGGAGAAAGGATTTTCTACAGTTTTATAGGCATCATCGACGAGGGGAGTGCAAGCCTCCCTGTCGACTGCTCAAGTATGAACATCCCGATCTGGAGCAGAAAGAAGAACCAAACATAAAGACGATATGGCCAACGCAAAGTTGGTTCCATCCATTCCACCTACTTACATACCACCTCTGAGCGATGTGATCAACAGAGATAGTGTGACTAGAGACTTTGAGTACACTCTAGTCAATGCATACCTTCCAAAAGGGGTACTCGTAGTCCGCGTAGACCAAGACAAGATTGCAGCATTGAATTTTAGTGACTTCAACCCAGGGGATCATAAAGTTTACAACATTTTTTCCATGTACAAGTACCTAACTAGAACCAAGGGAAAGAATTCGAAGATCATCCCTCAACAATGGACGATGAAACTCGCGCAGTCCACTCTGCTCAACGTTATGAAGATACCTCACTTTGGAAGACACCATGAGGTGAATGCTTGTGTGAAGTTGTTGCTGGCGAGTTACCATGGAGGATACTTATGGTTAAACCACCGTATAATAGTGGATCCAACGCTGATCAATTGGATCACCGGGCTTAGCATGCAGGGCCCTGATCCCCATGATTACTATCCTAGAAAGATCGTGGATCACGCTCTTGGTCAGAAGATCAAAGAAGCATATGGCGATGTTGAGAAAGGCGCACGAAGCTACAAGGTAGATTCTATTGAAAGTGGCACAGTGCGCATTGCATGTCAGTTGATCACAGGCCAGTTAGTTCGCAAGAATCAACCCATGCAAGTATCCAACTTTGTAGTCGATCTCACAGGGAAGTGCGCAGTGGGACTACAGATGAACTGGGTGAAGTACCTGGTGAATCAAATAGATATTGATTACAGAGAATCCTAGGATCAGGGGCATGAATTCCATTTTAGCTGGCTCTTGATACTTATAGCTTTTGTTGAATGGGAGCTACCAGAAAGTGAAACCTTCTCGGACATCGACCCCTTTGAACCACTGGCCACAAAGTTCAGTACACTGTGGTACTCGAATGATATAAACAAGTAGTGGAAATCCAATGCCATCTTCCATACCTACTAGACCGAGTTGAAGCTCGCCATCCAGTCCAAGCCTTGCATGACTCCGAATACTTTACACAGGTTTCGACCTTTGATGAAGTTCAGTGCGGACCGCCATTTCATATATATTACATCACGTGCTGATGAGAACAAGGACAAACTTCAGTATTATTATAATCTGAGATCACCAAGGAATGGTCGACGAACCTCCTTATTTCAGCAGACCCCCCAGAAATGTCTGACATCAATAGCCCAGAAGCTACACAGGATACACCTGGGCCTAGTAAGACAAAGAAAACAAAGAAGACGAAGAAGGATGAGGAAGTCCAAGATATATACAACCTATCTGTGAGTATGGCTTCCATTACACAATATCAAGGAGGTGATGGAAAATAATTAGAGGAAGTCGAACAAAGACCAGAAGACGAAGTAGAATCATAAACAAGAGGAAGGGTTCACCTCCAGAGCCTTCCTCCCAGAAGAATTCAAAAGCACCCGTAACTAAGCTGCAGACCACACTCACTCCAGATGACTTCAGTTTCCTCATTGTAGCTATGAATGAAGATGTAGAAGATATAACATAAAATAATGAAGCTAAGAAAGAGACAATGTACAACAGGATTGAGATCAATCTCCAAGGAGTGCAATAGGCACTTCAGTCTAGCCACGCAGTCTCCACTGTTCCCCTGCCAGAAGGAACAACAGAAGAGGGAGATGAACCAGTTCAACTCCACAATATTTGTGACACATTCAAAGTAAAACTTCGGAAAGCACAGGAAGAAACAACGCAGGCCACCCAGGCCTTAAAGAAAGCATAGGAGGAAATCATCAAACAACGTCGAGCTGTGCAATAAGAGAAGGACACTCTCCAAGAGAAATTTGAAGAAGACAGAGTGAAGATCCAAAAAGAGAAAGAGAAGATGCTCGCAAAGAAGATAGGGATTGAAGAAGCAGTCAAAAGAGCATTTCTCTCTGTGACCGGCTTAGAGAAGAAGGCAAAAGGCCCCATAGAATGCCAAGTGATGAAGCTTGCTGAAGTTATTCAACAACTACAACAAAGAGTCATGGAATTAGATCTTCAAACCATACCAAGTA
>SNQJ01S0098791.1:0-28983 GCA_010110895.2 Picea sitchensis | reverse complement strand
CGATGCTCTATTATGTCGGTGAAGTAGATCTAACTGGAATATTGATGAATGACCTATGCTAAGTGATTTGTAAGCGATATAATCACAAAACTGTGTCCTAGATAAGGTTGCATACACCTGAGTCTTACAACCACCCCTACCTCTACCTCGGGTGAGACTTCATCTGCTTCGCAGGTGTTTCCGAAAGGGCCGATAGTTAGGGTTTTGTTGGTGCGTTGTTCTAGCATTGAACCCTGGTTCTGCCCCTGTGCCAAAAAATGGTTTTGTTGCCGGGACCGAAACTGTGATTGTTGGGAACTAAGGGAGAATAATCTTTGTGAAAAGATTCATCCTGAAACTGTGGAAGCTCTGTGCGTGGATCTGTGCCCTAGTGTGCATTATTTTACTTGATTTGAAAATCTCCGCGCTGAAAAGAGAAGGCCAGATATGAATAAAAGAAGCGAGATCTGAACGCTTTGTGATCTAAGAAAGATAAAAGTGGAAGTTTCTGAAGAAAAGAGGTCATATCTGCAGAAAAGAGGTAAGATATGTAAGCTTTGTGCTCTGATAAAGTTAAGAATAGTAGAATTTTTTTTAGATCTGAAAGCTTTGTGCTCTGTAGAGGTAAGATAAGTGAAATGTTTTGTTTCTAGAGTATGGATCTAGGTATGTTTGATAGATTCTGTCCTAGCTTGAAAACTAGGGCATTAATAGATGAAAGAAAGCTTGATATGAGTAGATCTGATAAGAATAATGATAAATATGTTATACCTATGCATAGAAAGGATGTTTGGACTAACCAATGGATGCAGGACCCTAGAAATAATTTGTTGCAGACTAGCTACTAGGATTCTAGTGCGCAGTATAAAAGAAGTTGGGGTTCATTTAAAAGGAAGAGAGGATTAACCCTATGTTACAGTTGTAGAAGACCGAGACATCTAGCTAAGGAATGTCCTGGAGGAAGACCTAGCTGTCTCTGTTGTCAAGCTATGGACCATGAGGTATTGGATTGTCCTAGAATGATTGCTAAGCTCGAAATGATGAATGTGAATGAAGAAAACCCTAAGACAGATCCAAAAATAGTAGAACCCCAACAAGAATAAGAGAAGGTATTGATACAAATGAAAGAAACCTTGAATGACCACTGACATGTTAGATTATCAGAGGCCTTTAACGAAAAAGAATGCATTGAGGTAAGAATAGGAGACTTCGACATTGACTGTGTTCTGGACGAGGAAACACAGGTGAATGTTATGACAGAGAGAATTTGGGAAGCTATAGGAAGGCCTACTATGATCACTTCACTAAGTGGAATAGGGTTATTCAGAGGGAAATTGGTAAACCTATGTGGAAGGCTCACTCAGGTATCCATGAACGTCAATGGAACTTCGACATAGGAAGATTTTGAGATTATCAAATTTATTGAGGATAGTGCCTCGTTTACTATGTTACTAGAAAAACCTTGGATTGAAAGAGATCAAGCCAGGAAGAAGGAAGAAGAAAAGGTTTTAGAACAACTGAGACAAGAGCTAAAATATTTCATGACTAGAAGGATCGTGCAGTTGATTGAAGAGCAGGAGAACAAATCGAAGCTATTTGACACTAGAAGCCCAGATGTCAAAGCTGCAAAAGCATTAGGGGACTCATAAAATATTGGAGTAACTATATCAGATATAGACAAAGAAGTACCCCTGAGTCTTGGGAGAGAACCTCAGCAGTGTGAAGTGAATATTCCCAAGGAAAATCAGAAAGGGAAAATAACTACCGAGACGAAGCTCATGGGGAAGAAGGCTAGGAAGCTAAGTAAAAAGAGAGCAAAGATTGACAGGCTACAGAGGGTTCCAAAGGGAACCTCTCAGAAAGAAAACTTGAAAAATTGGAGCTTCACCGGGATATCAGAACAACAACATGGGTCACTTTGCCATGGCGAAGCAATACAACCATTGGAAGCTGATATACCCATTCGACTGCTGCTTTGAACGGATCGAAAAACATTGATGACTCATCACCAGACCATTAGACTGCACCATAACGGACAAAACAAGAGTCAATGAAGCCCCATATCCATTACAAACAATCTGTTACAGAGTTACTTACTTATTCCATCGCGCCATGCACGAGAGACACTTTTTCTAATTGCAAATTTGAGTCTGCAGACTACACGAATTGTGAACAACGATTACTTCACTCGTACTCTCTACCCTATTACAGTACCTACGTTACTTTGAGAACCCGAGATATTGATCTTGAGCGTATATGTCTGATGAATTTAGCGCAACTCAAGAATCTGTAAGAGAGGTACTCGCTAGACTTAGAGCCGAAAGAGTCATGTTGGAGAAAGGATTTTCTACAGTTTTATAGGCATCATCGACGAGGGGAGTGCAAGCCTCCCTGTCGACTGCTCAAGTATGAACATCCCGATCTGGAGCAGAAAGAAGAACCAAACATAAAGACGATATGGCCAACGCAAAGTTGGTTCCATCCATTCCACCTACTTACATACCACCTCTGAGCGATGTGATCAACAGAGATAGTGTGACTAGAGACTTTGAGTACACTCTAGTCAATGCATACCTTCCAAAAGGGGTACTCGTAGTCCGCGTAGACCAAGACAAGATTGCAGCATTGAATTTTAGTGACTTCAACCCAGGGGATCATAAAGTTTACAACATTTTTTCCATGTACAAGTACCTAACTAGAACCAAGGGAAAGAATTCGAAGATCATCCCTCAACAATGGACGATGAAACTCGCGCAGTCCACTCTGCTCAACGTTATGAAGATACCTCACTTTGGAAGACACCATGAGGTGAATGCTTGTGTGAAGTTGTTGCTGGCGAGTTACCATGGAGGATACTTATGGTTAAACCACCGTATAATAGTGGATCCAACGCTGATCAATTGGATCACCGGGCTTAGCATGCAGGGCCCTGATCCCCATGATTACTATCCTAGAAAGATCGTGGATCACGCTCTTGGTCAGAAGATCAAAGAAGCATATGGCGATGTTGAGAAAGGCGCACGAAGCTACAAGGTAGATTCTATTGAAAGTGGCACAGTGCGCATTGCATGTCAGTTGATCACAGGCCAGTTAGTTCGCAAGAATCAACCCATGCAAGTATCCAACTTTGTAGTCGATCTCACAGGGAAGTGCGCAGTGGGACTACAGATGAACTGGGTGAAGTACCTGGTGAATCAAATAGATATTGATTACAGAGAATCCTAGGATCAGGGGCATGAATTCCATTTTAGCTGGCTCTTGATACTTATAGCTTTTGTTGAATGGGAGCTACCAGAAAGTGAAACCTTCTCGGACATCGACCCCTTTGAACCACTGGCCACAAAGTTCAGTACACTGTGGTACTCGAATGATATAAACAAGTAGTGGAAATCCAATGCCATCTTCCATACCTACTAGACCGAGTTGAAGCTCGCCATCCAGTCCAAGCCTTGCATGACTCCGAATACTTTACACAGGTTTCGACCTTTGATGAAGTTCAGTGCGGACCGCCATTTCATATATATTACATCACGTGCTGATGAGAACAAGGACAAACTTCAGTATTATTATAATCTGAGATCACCAAGGAATGGTCGACGAACCTCCTTATTTCAGCAGACCCCCCAGAAATGTCTGACATCAATAGCCCAGAAGCTACACAGGATACACCTGGGCCTAGTAAGACAAAGAAAACAAAGAAGACGAAGAAGGATGAGGAAGTCCAAGATATATACAACCTATCTGTGAGTATGGCTTCCATTACACAATATCAAGGAGGTGATGGAAAATAATTAGAGGAAGTCGAACAAAGACCAGAAGACGAAGTAGAATCATAAACAAGAGGAAGGGTTCACCTCCAGAGCCTTCCTCCCAGAAGAATTCAAAAGCACCCGTAACTAAGCTGCAGACCACACTCACTCCAGATGACTTCAGTTTCCTCATTGTAGCTATGAATGAAGATGTAGAAGATATAACATAAAATAATGAAGCTAAGAAAGAGACAATGTACAACAGGATTGAGATCAATCTCCAAGGAGTGCAATAGGCACTTCAGTCTAGCCACGCAGTCTCCACTGTTCCCCTGCCAGAAGGAACAACAGAAGAGGGAGATGAACCAGTTCAACTCCACAATATTTGTGACACATTCAAAGTAAAACTTCGGAAAGCACAGGAAGAAACAACGCAGGCCACCCAGGCCTTAAAGAAAGCATAGGAGGAAATCATCAAACAACGTCGAGCTGTGCAATAAGAGAAGGACACTCTCCAAGAGAAATTTGAAGAAGACAGAGTGAAGATCCAAAAAGAGAAAGAGAAGATGCTCGCAAAGAAGATAGGGATTGAAGAAGCAGTCAAAAGAGCATTTCTCTCTGTGACCGGCTTAGAGAAGAAGGCAAAAGGCCCCATAGAATGCCAAGTGATGAAGCTTGCTGAAGTTATTCAACAACTACAACAAAGAGTCATGGAATTAGATCTTCAAACCATACCAAGTATCCCGCAAGAAGTGCGCGACCAATGAAAAATGACTGCCCGAAGCACAATAGAAAGAATTAAATTACTCACTGAGGAATGCAAACAATTAAGTAGCAGAAGTGCGCAGATATATGAGAACCTAACTGAGAATCCAGAATTCCATAAATTGGATTCGCATCTCCAGGAGGTGAAGCATGAAGCCAAAAATCTATAAGTGTAGCTAAATGACCTATCACCCGTAGAGAGAATGAAGCAGTCTCACGAGAAGTGCATCGCCCAACAACATATCCATATGATCCATAGCAAGGTAATGGAAGTAACTCAACAACTTCAACCTATGCAGGATAAGGGATGCATGTTATTTTCGGAGATTGAGACCCAAGGAACAGAGCTAGAACAAGTCGTCATCTCAGCAAAGCAATGCCTCGATGGACCAGTAAATGACACACTCATCCAGGAGTTCACCAAGAAAGAGGCCGTGGCACAGTAGTAGGTCGAAGCAGCTCGAGCCAAGCTTGAGGCATTCGAGGCAGAGTTTCTCAGACCAGAGTGACTCAGGACGAGTCATAAGTGAGTGTCGGAGGCCTGTTGGCCCTTGACCAAGTTTTGAGGAATACTTGGTCATATTTGACCGTTTTTGGGACTTCGACAACCTGTCAAAGGAGGTGCACGAGACGAAGCAGAGATCACGGGATCTCGACCCACTTTGGGTCCTTTTTGGGTTTTTGAGAATATGTAATGGGAAAGGGATGTCGGCCCGTGGGTTTACCCATGCTTAGGCCCACTTTTGTAATGTATAAATAGATATCTAGGTGATGTAATTAGAGGAGAATATTAGCCAAGGGCTTAGTGCTAGAATTTATCTATGTGATTGACTTGCATAGTTGAGTGCAAGTGTTGTAAGTGCTGAGTGCACAGATTGTAAGGAGGCTCTGTGCTAGATCTACTCAAGGAAGGAGGATCTGGCGAGGTGTGTGTAGATCTCCTGTCCTATGCAGAGTAGGATTTTGATAGCTCTGTGCTATAAATGGATTGACTAAAGCTAATAAATAAGAAGAGTTGGTGGACGTATCCCCAGGGTGGGGGTGAACCATGTAAATATTGTATGTCATGCTTTGTGCTTATTCTTAGATGTTTTGTATTGCTAAGCGCTTAGATGTGATTAAAGAGAATTTCTTATGCTTAGTGCTAGAGATGTATATGAATGCTAAATCCAATGTGTATGAATATGCTAAGTTCTTGGTCTACCAGATCTGATCTGTCTTGTTGTTTCTAAGTGCTAAAATAACCTAGACCTAAGTGAATACTGTGATGCTCTGTTATGTCTTCAAAGTAGATCTAAGTGGAATATTGATGAATGAACTATGCTAAGTGATTTGTAAGCGATATAATCACAGATATGTGTCCCATCTAAGGTTGCATACACCCGAGTCTTGCAACCACCCCTGTCTCTACCTCGCGTGAGACTTCATCTGCTTCGCAGGTGTTTCCGAAAGGGTCGGTAGTTAGGGTTTTGTTGGTGCGCTGTTGTAGCATTGAACCCCGGGTCTGCCCCTATGCCAACTAATCCCACGGGCCGACATCCTTTTCCCATTACATATTCCCAAAAACCCAAAAAGGACCCAAAGTAGGCTGAGATCTTGTGATCTTTGCTTTGTCTCGCGCGCCTCCTTCGACAGGCTTTCGAAGTCCAAAAAATGGTCAAATATGACCAAGTATTCCTCAAAACTTGGTCAAGGGCCAACACCAGCTCCAATATCCCAAGAGAAAAAACTAGTATGTTTATGTTTTTATAGCTAAATTGAGAAAAATAGAAACTAGAATTACATAGTGGCTTCGAACGCTTATGAAATAAATCCTACATGTATGCAAAAAAACTAAAATATAAAAAGACCCAAAAGATCATGCTCTAGGTGTGTCATTTATCTTTCTCCATGAGTATGTCGGTTCCAATTTGGGGCCAGACTGAAAGGTTGGCGACAAACTGAAAAACTGCTGACAATTGATCCATCTGAGAGTGCTTCAAATAGAAGGTCGAACCAACGATTAAATCATTCATGGTGAAAGATTTGGTCAACCATGTCCTTGTGGATGTCCATTATCGAATTGAGATGATCCTATGAGAGAATGGGTTGTGGTGTAGAAATTGGGGCATCCACAAATGGAGGAGGGACATATTGAAGGGGAATAAGCAGAGGAATCTCCTCAATGACGAGGTAGCCCCAATTTCCTTCTAGTGTATTGGACGAATATTCTGGGTCAGGTTCCTCTACTGGCACGAATGGGTTAACCAATTGATTGCTTGGAAATGAACGAGTTGTAGACGAGCCCTCAACATTTCCAGGAAGTAGAGCATGCAAGTCCTCCTTAAGGATGGGACAACCCCAATTTTCCTCCTCCATACTGGTAGAAAGGTTCAGACTCTCATCGAAGTGTATGCCCAGAGGTGGAGAGTAGTGAGGCTCCCTATCGGGGAGACCAACATTGATTCTTTGACCTGTAAGGTAGAGGAAATAATTTGGACCTCTGCAAGGTATTCCTCGCTCTCAAGTCATAGTTTCAATGCCAAGTGATTTGAAGTAAAATGGGAAAATGGGCCACCAATGCTGAGCAAGCCCGTAATCCTCTAGAGAAGAAGCCAAACACACCATCCAAGTGTGAAAAAAAAACATGACAAGAATTTCAGGAGAGTGAATGGAAATAACCTTTTTCTATCTCATTAAGTGTGCAATAATAGTTGAGGTGACATCGTCCTCCGTGGGATGCATCCCCATTAATCCTGGTGACATCGCGAACCAATGAATTTGAACTCGCATGAGGCCAAAACTCTCATCACCAACGCCATGCACTGAATTCCCTCTGACGATGTGAAACCAAGAGGGGAGACTACAAGAAAGGGCTTGATTTAAGTGCATGGCTTATGCACGCGGAACCCCATTCAGGGGGTTGCGATATGAGCCTTCTAGGATAAGGAATTGTTGGTAAATGGATGAGGCTGGGAAGGAATTATCATCAATGAGGATGTCTACACCTGAGAGGCCAACCCCTTCATTTGCAAGTTTATCTTCCACCTTATTTGTCGATCGTCTTGCATGAGAAGGGATTATGATGAGACTTGGATGAAGCAGGGACTTAAGGAGCTCCAGAGAGCTAAGGAGTCTCCAACTAAGGGAGATTTTGGTAGGGTCATACCATGGATAACTTTAGTGATAAGAAAAATAATGAGCTGAGAGTCTCCCTCTATGATGAGTTGATTTAGACCTATGCCATGATTTAGAGCGAAGCCAGATGAATGCCACAGATTAGGCCCCATAATTCTGCTAATTTGTTTGTGTCAAATCCCAAGTTGTCAGCCAAAATATGACTGAATATGCCATCACTATTTCAGATCACTGCTTCGAGTCCTTGGTTTCCCTTAGAAGCTCCATCAAAGTTAAAATTAAAGAATCATGGAGGGGGGCTTTGCCAACTGTTGAGACTTTGTAGGGCCACTGTTTTTTGTTTGGAAATTGTAGGAGATTTAGAAGTATCAATGTTTATATGCCAATTGGAGAGGATGATGTTATTAGTGGGATCACATTTCAAGTCCCCCACACTCCATCGTTGTGATCTCACAATATCTTGAATGTTGCTAAACGTTTTGGACCAGACAAAGTCCAACGAGGAAGATTTGGAGTGGAATATTTGTTTGTTACTTTCTTTCCATATTTTCTATACCAAAAAACCTGGAATTAATTGCCAAATCTGGTTAAGAATGGGAGTTTTGTAAGCACTCAATTTCCATTGCTCTATATATTTGATGATGTTATCTTCGGAGTGGTCCATTTTCTTCATTACAATTACCACCTTGTCCCAGAATTCCAGCCTGAAAGGAGATTGATTCATTAGATGTTCCATTGATTCCTCTTGTTTCATACAAAGAGGACAAGTTGAGGGCCCGATAAAACCTTTTTTCCTTAAGTTGTCCCAGGTAAGGATAGGGTTTTGGGCCATAAGCCACATAAATTTTGAAACCTTCGGCTAGAGGTTCGATTTCCAAATAGTGTGCCAAATCATATCTTTGGGTAGTAGATGGAATTGAGCTTTGATGTGATAGGATTCTTTGATGGTGAATGTTCTTGTTGTTTAATGTCCCCATAGCAGAATGTCCCGACCTTTACGTAAGCGAATCTTTCTCAATGATGCTAATTCTTTCCATGGTTCCAGATTGCAGTCAACAGGAAGGTTGAGATCCCTTAGAGAGGATTTCCATCCTCTCCATTGGGAATATGGAGGGGTTTCATTCCAAACATCGACAACCTTAATCTTAGTGTTGTTTGACATTTGGAATTGAATGTGATGAAGGTTTTCCAGAGACTAAAGCGGAGGGAATTGTTGCGAGGAGTCTGACCAGATATAAACATCTTTGCCATCCCTTAGTTCTTAGAAAGCATGTTTCTGGATGAGGGGGTGATTTCTTCAGGCCACATTCCAGATGTTGGACCCCTGTATTTGATCTTTCATTCTTATGAGAGAATCCTAATCAATATTTGGAGCATATTTATGTTTTCACAAACGTACCCAAAGCTCTTTTGGGTATTTCAGAGACCACCACCAAATTTGTGAACCCATCACTTCATTGAGTACAATCGGATCCCTGAGAGTCCCAAATGACCATTGAGTTTGGGTTGATGAAGCTTTTCCCAGCTGACCAAGGTGCACTTGCTGTCTGATTTCAATCCCTGCCAAAGAAAATTTCTTTGGATATTTTTGATGGTGTTGAGTACTGATTTGGGGGCCACTAAAGCTAAGAAGAGGTAGGTTGGGATTGCTTGGAGAACCTATGACGCAAATCCCCACCTCATCAGGGTCTTCTTGACCTCCCGGTATTTGGATCTTCCTATTTCCCTGAGCCAAAATGACTCTTTAGTTCCCTCTAGAACCTTCAACACTTAATGACCACAGTTCCTTTTCTAAGATTCGCCCATGCGAACATGCACTTAGACACAAGCCTCCACTCAACGTGACCACCGGCATGATCACAACCTTAACCCAAAATGCACGTCAGGTTTCTCGATGTCGGGACTTCCGTTGCAAGGCACCCCGACTCCTCCAATTCTTGAAATCCTGAAATGTTGAAATTTCCTCTCCATAGATCGATGATCCTGGTTCTCCCACGATCTGACGACCCCGATTGCATTGGGATTTCACGTATTGGGGATTTGTGAAGTGTCCCTTTCCCCTTCTCCCAAAATTCAAAATCATGATGACTGCTTATGTCAGATCGACGGTCTTGATTTCCCGTGATCCAATGCTCCAGATCCTTCCTTCTCCTATCGGGATTTTGCGACTCGCGATTCCCGAAGGAAACTTCTTCCACACTCCTGAATTCTGAAATAATGATATTTCAGAGCGCCCAATCGATGACTCATGCTCCTCAGGATCTAACGACTATTATCTCTCCTGATCTTGCGAGCGTTGAAAGACACTAAGCCTTATCCTTCCCGCTGATCTACGAGATCCAACGGTCTACGAAAAATCGATGTTTCTCCCTTCGAGAATTTCAACCATCCATTCAGGTTCTCAAAGAATCATGGCCAAACAATTGGTGTATTTCCTCCTGAGCTTGGTTTCTTCGTTGTGGCTTCAAACCTTATCTGTCCTCTGGACTTTCCAAGTCTTTGTCCCTCCTGAGCTTGATTCTTGCTGCAAACTCAAGGGTTCGAAGGGATTCTTGCACGCACTCCTTGCGGCCTTCATGATAATCTCTGATTATCTGATATCTCCCAACTCCACACATTCCTTGTGACATAAGTTCTTCAACTTCTTCCTCGCGTTGGAAAAATCTAAGACTCTTCTTGACCTGCGCACACCTTGCAAGGCTTTGTGCTATATTGACACTTCTGTTGGTATAAGAAAAACTCTATATCTCCCGAGATTTTCTGAGGTAAAACTCAGAATCTTGTCAATGCACTCCTTGTGGACCTTCACTGCACTCCTTGCATGAATTCTCAGGATGAGAATAAATTGGAACTTATACTCTCCCTCTCTCAGAATTCATACGTTCAACATGAAATCATACACATAAGCATTGAAACAAATGCATAACAGAGCATGTAAGCAGACTATAAACATACCATTCAATAGATGCAAACATTAACCATAACAACACCATGAAATTGGATCAAATCATTCTTATATTAATTCAAGTGCTTATGTACGTGGTTTCTATAGAAACCATTATCCGCTCATACAACTTCTACAATCTTTGTTCTTCTCTGCTCTCCTATGCTCTCTTGCTCTACAACTTCTACTCTTACAATTGAGAATGATAATACAATCCATATGAGGGATATTTCTTGAGTTTTCCCTCCTACAAATATAAGCTATCTTATCGAAATTAAAGACTACAACTAATTTACATTTATTACATTAAATGCCTTCAACCGACAGATGAGAGCAATGCTCAAGATCTGCATTATAATTCCCAAATTTTTTAAGAAAAACAACTATTACATTAATGTTTCATCTTTAAATTTCAAAATGTCTTCAAAATGCGTGCTGGTGCGTATCCAACTGTCCTCCTCTTGCCCTTGCTTGCGATGGTCCTGCATCATACTCCTATGGCTGGAAAATTCATGGAATCTTGTCCATGAGCTCCTGCACATTCTGTCCATGTTTCTGGATATCTGCTTCGCTTTTCAAACTAGCATCCTAAATCGGGTGTCCCTTCCACTTTAACAAATATTCAAAATATGTCTTCCTTCGGGTCTTCTTACCAACTCTATGATCAATGATCTTTTCCATCTGCGGCTTTTCAGCTACAGGCATTTGCTTGACCCACTAAATTTCCTTTTGATTCTCTTCTCCTCTCGCTTCATCTACTACGTAAGGATACCTATCTGCTAAGTTGAATATGGGTGATATGCCCACATCATCTGGTAATTCTATTTCGTAAGAATTAGCCTCAAATTTCCTCAAAATCTTACACGACCCTATCTTTTTCATCTTCAACTTATTATATGTTCCCCTTGGGAACATTTATTTTCTTAGATGTGATAAAACTAAATCTCCCACTTCGAATTGAAGCTCTCTTCTATACCGATCTCCTTTGCGCTTATAATCTTTGTTGGAACTCTGCAACCACTCTTTAATGTTACTGTAGATCTCCTGCATCTCTGTTGCAAAATATTCCACTCCAACGCTTCTGAATTCACTCTGATATAAGTCTCTCAACTCAGATACTCCCCTTGGCTACATTACATACATTATCTGAAATGGGCTCTGTCCTGTGCTTCTATTAGGTGAGTCATTATATGAAAATTCTGCTTGTGGAAGAATCTAATCCCATTGACTATGATGTTCAACTACTAAACTCCTCAATAAGTCTCCCAAACTCCGATTTACTACCCCAGTCTGTCCATACGTCTAAGGTTGATATGCTGAGCTAAAAGATAAATTTGTCCCCAACTTTTTCCATAGTGTCCTCCAGAAATGACCAACAAATTTGGTATCTCTGTCCGAAACAATACTCTTGGGTAAACCATGAAGTCAAACAACTTCTTTGAAAAACAGATTTTCAATTTGTGTTGCATCACTGTTTTTCTGACATGGAATAAAATGTGCCATTTTTGAGAATCTTTCGACTACCACGGATATGGAATCACACCCTCTCTGTTTCCTTGGCAGTCCTAACACAAAATTAATGCTTACTGTGTCACACAACCTCTCTAGTATTGGAAATGGTTGATATAACCCTGTATTCTGTCTTTTCCCCTTTGCGTGCTGGAAGATTCTACATCTGTTGACAAACTTCTTGACATCTGTCCTCATTCCTGGCCAATAATACAAATTGTTCAATTGCACAAATGTTTTTTCATGGCCGAAATGTCCAGCCAATCCTCCACTATGCTTTTCCTTCAAAAGGTTTTCTCTCATAGAACTCTTCGAGATACACAACTAATTTCCTTTAAATAACAGTCCATCCTAAATTAAATATTCAATCCATTGGCTTCTGTCTCTTAGAACATGATTCTCACATGCTTAATAAGTGTACTTGAAATCTGAATCATGTCTATACATTTTCTTAAGGCTATTAAAACCTAAGGTCTTCACACAAAATTCCTATAGAATCAAACATTTCCTGCTCAATGTATCAACAACCTTGTTAGCATTTCCAGAAATGTGATTTATAACAAAAGTAAAGTTCTGCATAAATTCAATCCATTTTTCATGTTTCTGGTTCAGTTTCTCCTTCTGATTATAAACTGTAAGGCTTGGTTGTCGCTATACAAAACGAACTCTTTTTGAACCAGGTAGTGCCTCCATTTCTTCAATGCTTGTATGACTGCATAAAAATCCTTGTCATACGTGGAATAATTCCTTTTGACATCGTTCAGCTTCTCACTAAAGTATGCAAATGGTCTATTGCATTGACTTAAGATTGGTCCAATCGCAAACCCACTTGCGTCACATCTCACTTGAAATGTCTTACTGAAATCTGGCAGAACCAGAACTGGTTGTCCAATTATCTTCTCCTTTAACAACTTGAAACTTTTCTCTGCTTCCTCTATCCAATGAAAATATTTATGTCTCTTCTTGACTATGTCCATCATTGCTGCACAAATTCCACTAAAATTTATGATGAACTTCCTGTAAAAACTGGCTAATCCATGGAATCTTCTGACTTCAAAGATATTCCTTGGCGGCGACCGCTCTTTTACTTCTCTTACCTTCTCAGAATCCATCTTCAACTCATTCGAAGAGATCACAAAACCTAAATAAATAAGTTTTGTCTTCATGAAAGACGACGTCTTCAGATTTATCAACAATTTCTCTTGCTGCAACCTCCTCATCACTAGAGTTAAATGTCTCAAATGTTCTTCCCTAGTCTTGTTGAAGATCAATATATCATCAAGATATACAATTACAAACTTCCCAATGAAATCTTTCAAGACTTCGTTCATCAATCTCATAAACGTACTTGGTGCATTCATCAAGCCAAATGGCATGACAAGGCATTCATACAGTCCTGCATTCGTCTTGAATGTTGTCTTCCATTCATCACCTTCCCTCATTCTAATATGATGATATCCTCTTTTCAAATCAATTTTTGAAAAAAACTTTGCTCCACTCAAGAAATCCATCAAGTCATCCATCCTGGGTAAAGGAAATCTATACCTGATAGTGATTTTGTTTATAGCCCTCGAGTCTGTACACATCCTCCATCCACCATCCTTCTTTGGAATTAACACTGTTGGCACAATGCATGGACTCAATATTTCTTTGATCAACCTTTTCTCCATCAAATCCTAGACATGCTTCTTAAATTCTTCATTCTCCTGCGGCGTGAGTCTATACGCTGCATTGTTTGGTATTTTATCCCCTGGTATAAGGTCAATGTGATGGCTTATAATTATGATGAGCGACAATGAACAAGGTAAATCGTCCACCACTATATCAATGAAATTCTCTAGCAGTTCCTGAATCTCCTCAGGTAGATCATCTATTCAGGTATTGGTCAAGATGACTCTAGGTTTTCTCACCACAACAAATTGCATTTCTTCATCTTTCTTGAATTCATCCAGAAGTTCCTTCCCACTCATGAGAAGTATAGTATTGCTTGTTTCTTCTTTCACCTTCTTGTCTTCAATTGGAAGCAACATATGCGTCCTACCATTCTTCTCCAAGGTGTATGTGTTCTTTCTTCCATCATGAATAACATTTCTGTCATATTTCCAAGGTCTCCCCAACAAAAGATGATAAACATCCATGGGAATAACATCACATAAAATCTCATCTCTATATCCCCCTATCTTAAATTCAACTAAACATTGTTTAGTGACTATTACCTGATGTCCTTTTTGCAACCACGAAACCTTGTATGGGCTTGGATGTGAAACTGTCTCCAATTCCATATTTTCCACCATTTTTGTGGATACTAGATTATCTGTGCTGCCACTATAAACTATCACCTTGCAAACCCTAACCTTGGTCTTGCAAGCAGTTCTAAACAAAATGTATCTCTGGACTGGTTTCTCCATATCTTTCTCTGGCTTCAAGAGGATTTTCCTCATCATTAAGTATCTTCCACCTTCTGCATCTTCTGCCTCAACATTTCACCTTTTCACTTCTAAAATGTGAGCTTCTCCTCCTCCATCCATTTTTCTATCGGGACATTCAAAAGATTTGTGTCTGATCTTTCCATAGACAAAACATTTTATTTCACCTCCTCTGCCTCTTCCTCTTTCTCTTTCTCGAGGAAAAGTGTTCCTATCAGCATACTGTCCTCCTTTTGAGTTTCCTACCCTTTCTGGGTGGTTATGAGGTTTCTTTTCTTCATCCTTGGGATTCTGTACTATGTCCTGGGCAACTGCTTTACCTCTACTCTGACTTCTACCTATGCCCCTTTGACCTTGATTTATGGCCAATTTCACTTCTGCCTTTGAAGCAATCTGATAATAATCTTCTACATCCCTTATTGTCACCATGCTCATCTCATCCTAGATCTCATATCTCAGGACATTCATGTATCTGGCGACTTTTTCATCATCACTCTTGCGATGACTAGCTTTGGTGTTTAGTCTGTAAAACTCCTCAGTGTACTCCTTCACTATCATCCCTTTCTGTCTTAAATTCTGCATTCTTCAGAACAAATTGATTTGGTAATCTCTGGGTATGAATTTGGATTTCATCTTGGCGACCATCCTGTCCCAAATTTTGATTCTTTGTCTGCCTTTGCAACACCTGTCAGCCTGCAGTTCATCCCACCACAGTGCTGCATGCCCTTTCAGTCTAGTGACATCATGCTTTAATTTCTTATCTTCTTCGATATCGTCATAGTTTAAGTATTTATCTAGAGCTATAAACCAATCTAGCAACTCTTCAACATCTAAGTTACCTTCATACATCGGGATGTCCATTTTTTCTCTGGCACCTATCCTTGCAACAACTTTAAATAGACGTTCCTTTGCAACTACAACTTCTTCTTCAGCTCCTCCTTCGTTCTCACTTTCAGCCTCACTGATATCTCTAGTATCAGGTGTTCGCCTCTGTGCTGTCTCCATAGCATCCAATCGAGTACAAAGTTCTCACATTTTCCTTTCCACGGCTGGATCGGGCATGGGTTTCTCTTGACATCTCCTTGGTGACATTGTTTCAATCTGTCCATGCAGAATTCAATCACAACTGTCCTCTCTCTTCCCTCTACAGAAAAAAAAAGTTCTTGTCTTTGATACCACCTGACGCAAACCCCCACCTCAAGAGGGTCTGCTTGACCTCCCGGTCTTTGGATCTTCCTATTTCCCTGAGCCAAAATGGCTCTTTTGTTCCCTATGGAACCTACAACACTTAAATACCACAAGTCCTTGTCTAAGCTCCACCCACACAAACATGCACTTAGACCTAATCCTTCACTCCAGGTGACCGTCGATGTGACCACAACCTTAACCCAAAATGCGCATCGGGTTTCGCAATGTTAGGACTTCCGTTGCAAGTCACCCCGACTCCTCCAATTCCCAAAATCTCGAAATGCTGAAATTTCCTCTCCACAGATCGACGGTCCTGGTTATCCCATGATCTGATGGTCCCGATTGCATCGAGATTTTGTGTATCAGGGATTTGTGAGTGGCCCTCTCCCCTTCTCTCAAAATATGAAATTGCGATGATCGCTTATGTCAAATATGATTTCCTGTGATCCAATGCTCCAGATCCTTCCTTCTCCTATCAGGATTTCGTGACTCGCGATTCCCAAAGGCAACTTATTCCACACTGCCAACTTCCAAAATGTCGATGTTTCAGAGCTCCCAATCGACGACTGACGCTCCTCGGGATCTAACAACTGTTATCTCTCCTGATCTTGCGAGTGTTGAAAGACACTCGGCCTTATCCTTCCCGCTGATCTGCTTGATCCAACGGTCTACGGAAAATCGATGTTTCTCCCTTCGAGAATTTCAACCCTCCGTTCAGGTTCTCAAAGACTCATGGCCAAACAATTGGCGTCTTTCCTCTTGATCTTGGTTTCTGCGAGGTGGCTTCAACCCTCGTCTATCCTCTAGAATTTCCAAGTCTCTGTCCCTCCTGAGCTTGATTCTTGTTGCAAACTCAAGGGTTCTAAGGGATTCTTGCATGCACTCCTTGCGGCCTTCATGATAATCTCTGATTATCTGATATCTCCCAACTATGTTCACTGCTTACGAAAAAATTTCTTCAACTGCTTCCTTGGGTTGGAAAAATCTAAGACTCTTCTTGGCCTGCGCACACCTTGCACTGCTCTACGCTATATTCACATTTCTATTGGTATAAGAACAACTCTATCTGTCTTGAGATTTTCTGAGGCAAAACTCAGAATCTTGTCAACACACTCCTTGCATACCTTCACTGCACTCCTTGCAGTAATTCTTAGGACGAGAAGAAATTGGAACTTATACTCTCCCTCTCCCAGATTTCATACCTTCAACATGAAATCATACACATAAGCATTGAAACAAATTCATAACAGAGCATGTAAGAAAATTGTAAACATACCATTCAATAGATGCAAACAATAACCATAACAACACCATGAAATTGGATCAAAGCATTCTTATATTAATTCAAGTTCTTCTGTACATGTTTTCTATAGAAAACGCTCTTCATTGACACAACTTCTACGATCTCTATTCTTCTCTTCTCTCCTATGCTCTCTTTCTCTACAACTTCTACTCTTACAATTGAGAATGATAATAAAATCCATACGAGGGAGCTTTCTTGAGTTTTCCCTCCTACAACTCTAAGCTATATTATCGAAATTAAAGACTACAACTACTTTACATTTATTACATTAAATGCCTCCAACTGACAGATGAGAGCAACACTCAAGATCTGCATTACAATTCCCAAAACATTTAAGAAAAATTACGTTCTTTCAGCTATTACATTAATGTTTCATATTTAAATTTCAAAACCTCTTCAAAATGTGCACTGGTGCGTATCCAATTGTCCTCCTCTTGCGCTTTCTTGTGATGCTCCTGCATCAACATATTTTACTAGAAATGATCAACCTGCCAAATTGAGGGAACAAAAAGTCCAGGAATTCAACCTTCGGACCAAAAAATCTAAGAGACATGACTGAGATATATTTCTAGCTGCTGAGTCATATAGTGGGATGTCAAGGTAATTGGACGAAAGGGAGCTTTGAGGGATGCCTAGAAATCAAGAGGTATGATTCTTAATGGCCAAGGGGGTGTTGAAGAAAAATATTTGTGATTTCTCCAGATTGACAGTGGTACCTGAAGCTTCACTAAAATCAATGAGGATAAGATTAAGTTTTTGAGATTCTCTCGACGTGGGAGTACCCATTAGCATAGTGTCATCTACGAACCGACTGGCTGAAGGCCATGTAGGCAGAGACCATGTGGGGAGCCATCGACAATGGAGGCTTTGATATAGCGAATGAGCCCTTAAACCATGATGACGAACATGAAGGGGGAAAGGGGGTCTCCCTAGCATATGCTTTGAGAAGGGGAAAACGTTTTAGAGGGCACAACATTTACTAGGATTGAGAAAAAAATATTTGATGTAATATTTAGTATCCAGTTTATCTAATCATTACCAAATCCAAAAGCATAGATACTTGATCGTATATATTGCTATCTCAAGCGATCAAAGGGTTTTGAGAGGTCTAGTTTTATGAGCATACATAGAGTCCTTAAGGGCTTGAGAGAGTGAATCACCTCATGAGGCAGTATGATGTTGTACACAATTTTTCTTCCCTCCACATAGCTCGACTATTCCTTGGAAATTATGAAGGGAAGAATCGGCTTGAGTCATAGTGCAATGATCTTTGCTATGATTTTATAGATCACATTGCATAGGGTGATGGTCCTGAACTGGTTGGGGTGGGTTGCCCACTCTTCCTTAGGAATAAGCATGAGGAAAGTGGCATTGAGGGAAGTCAGGACCCTGCCTGAAGAGCATGATTCCTCCATTAGATACCGAACTTCCTCCTGAACCATTGGCCAGTACTGATGAAATAATTCAGTAGTAAAACCATCGGGCCCTAAAGCTTTTTTCCTGCTGGCATTTCTTTCATGGCCTCGTCTACCTCTTTCATGGAGATATGATTCATGAGTGCTTCATTTTGTTCATTTAAATAAGGTTTGGTATATGTTGTGTGATTTTATTAATGGCCTGCGCTCAATCTTAGACTGGCTCAAGGAGAAGGTTGGAATAATAGTTTACTAATTTGTCCTCGATTGCTTCATGCTCCATGAGTGTTTGACCCTGATCATTCTCCAATTTGGTGATGTGATTTATATGCTGCCTTTGTATCATGGACATGTGGAAAAACTTTGTATTTTCCCCCCTTCTTTTAGCCATTTCACTCTTGATTTCTGGTGCTAGAGGATTTCGTCTTGGCACTGCATTTCCTCTAGTTGTTTTTTGAGGAGATCCTCCTCTACCTGTGGGGTCTCTGTAGATATGTAGTGAATGACTTCCTTTTGGATCTCCACCAAACATTGCTCAATTGCATTTTGAGCCTTGAATATGTTCCCAAAATCATTTTTGTTCTAATATCTCACTGATTGCTTGAAGTTTTTGAGTCTCTATTGGAATCTGTGCATTAGGGTTCCACGGGTTACCTCTCCTTCCGACCACCACTTCCTAGATAGATTTGGAAAGTTTGGATGAGTGAGCCATAACTTTTCGAATCTAAAGGGATTGTATTTAGGAATGTTAGTGGTCTCTAACTAGAGTCGAATAGGCCAGTGATCCAATCTTAAATGAGAGAGAATTCTGGCCTCAAGCAACAAATCCTCCATCATAAGGGATTCTAATACCATGAAGCTATCCAATTGACAAGCTACTCGATGGGTTCCAGTCCTCTTGTTGGACCACATAAAGACTCCATTCTACGCTTTGATATCAATTGGATGCAAATATGTTATGAGATTTTGGAAATTGTCGTTGTTTTTATCCAGTTTACGAATTCCCCCTTTTTTTTATTCTAGGGAGATGATGATGTTGAAGTCACTTCCTAGGTTCCATCTCTGTTGACCAACCAAACTTCCAAGAGCTCTTTTATTTTGCATAAAATTATCTTTTTCTGATGGGGATTGAGGACCATAGGCATTGTAGAGGATGCCTTCATTGTTAGACCCCATGACACGATATTTAGCTATGAGCGTCCATGCTGAGGAATAAAATCCATCCATAGTGATTGTAGATGGGTTCCATAGGATGGAGATGCCCCCTGCAACGCCATCGGAATCATTGAATATGCATTCACAATGTCTCCAACAACATGCAAGGAGTGCTTCTGCGATGGGGCTTGCACATTTTATTCCCTGAAGAAAAAGTATGTTTGGCTTCTCTACCATTATGCATTTACGGAGAACCCTATGTTTTGTTCTCCCATTAAGGCCTCTTACATTCCAAGAAAGAATCTTCATAAGAGGGTGTAGGGGGAGAATTGAGGATTTCTATAAGATTTTGTATTTGTTTCGAGTTGATCATGAAATTTCCTACCTCACGAATGAGTTGTTGTGCTGATTTGTGCCCTCTTCTTTTTGGTTCTTTGTGTATTTTACGATTTCCTTTACTAGGGTCAAAATAGATCCCTAAAGCACCTCCAGATTGGGATGTATCTCTTGCTGTGGAGTCTATGTAGACTTTGTGAACTTTGTATAACTGCTCCAGGGGGAGGGATTGTAGTTCCTTTTTTTGTAATCCTCCTAAAGAAAATCTAGATCAATACCCACTAGATCTTTCTCATCAACAATCATTTCTAGCCCTTCCTCTTCTTCTAGTGAAAGATCCAACCACCTGAGCAGAAGAACTAGGCGCAATTGTTTGTTCTAGGACTGGTTCGAGAACTTGTTTTTCTTTACCTTTATCATTTCCATTGGTTGGTTGGATGTGTGGGTTTTCCACTTCTTGAGTTTCATGTAGTTTACTGAGAATGTCAAAGAAGTTACTGGTTGAAGGTTTTTTACCTTTCCCTGGCCTCGAATTTCATGTGTTAATCCTTTTGCATCCTTGTACCTAGGTGAAGCCCTCCTTTTGCTTGTTGTGATCCTCCTCTGCTGAGCACATGGGAAGATTTAAAGGACAATCCCAAAAAAGGTGGCCATGTTCATGGCATTTCTTGCATCGGAAGGGAATGTTCTCATAATCGATTTTTTGTAGCCATTCTTCATCTCGATACTGCAGAGTTAGAGAACTTTTTAGAGCTTTCGATATATTCATGTAAACATAGGTGCAAGCATATGAGGTATACCTTCTTTGGCACACTGCTTTTGAAAATTTAACATATAGACCAAGGCTATTACCAATGCTATCTAGGATTTCCTCTAACTAGAATCCCCGCAGAAGGGAGTAAAGAAGAATCCAAATCGATGCATATGAGAAGTCTTCCTTCTCAGGGCTGAAGCAGTCCATCCATAATCTTAAATATAGGCAGGCTAAGTTGAAAAAGTAAGGTCCATTCTCAAATATGCAATCTTTATCTTTGAGATTGAAAATGATTATTGTGAAGAAACCTTTAGACCTCAGTTGAAGTTCATAGTGTCCCTTGGGGTTCCACTAGGTTTTGATCCACTTCATTATGTCCCTTTCTGAGGGCCAAAGTCCCAATTGTTTTTTCGAACAATGCATGTTCCTTCATGAATTGAGTATTTATCCTACTCGATCTGAGCTATTGACATGCCTCGGTGCCGAATTGGTTTGTGGGATACATTTTCTATCTTCCAACATGCAAGTCACTTTTGAATGGGAGGGATCCGCTTCAACATCCATCTCCTTGTCTGACCTCTATTCATCCTAAAGAATATTCTCCCTCAAATCTGACGATGAATTGAAATTCGGTCTTGATCTTTTTACGCTAGGATGTTCATCAGCTACAACACTGTTGTAAGAGGGGGCTCGTACCCCCTCTACCTCTGCCATGTATAAGTTGACAATATTCCTCTTAGTGTGGGGGATCACGCACTAGAGTTATGGGTTTGGAAGAGGGTTTCAAAGTTCAGAGGGAGTTGCAGTCATGAACCCTAGCTCTCTATTTGGAACGTAGGATTTACTATTCTTTCTTATGTTTCATATTTAGTTAACTTTATTATAATACACTTGACAATGGATCTCATGAAAGGGATTTCTAAGTAAATACTCTTGGAGTTTGGAAGAGAACTTTAGATTTCAAAAGTATCACCTTCAAAACAAATATTTTTACAAGTTTGAGAATATGACATCATCTTGTAAGAGAAGGACATTCCCGTCTATAACAAGGATAGTTGCAATTCCTTTATAATGGTTTTTTTTAAGAGTATAAGTACCAAACGCTTAAAACTTAGCTAAAAATATTTTTTAGTAAAAAATATTATTTATTTAAGGGGAAAACATTATAGATCAAGAACATGCTCCAAAAAAAAGATTGAAGTAATTTATGTGTTGAAAAAAGTTGTATCGGGGAAATGCTAACATTTTAATGTTCCTGTATTGATATTTAGTGCTTGAAAAAAAATATGCTACAAAAATGGCGTTAGATATGTGTATTCTTAGAAACTTTGCATCTATATCCTAGTTTTGGGATGCCTCAATTCAACAGTGAAACAAAGTGTAAAAACACATTTAGTGAATTGAAAAATTTAAATTGTGAAAGATTTTAGTAGAACAATGTTTTGAAACATACATTTTTTAGTTGAATATTTTAATGCGAAAAATTAGCAAGGGAATTCTCATGTGTGACTTTTTTTCTCTACATCAACTATTGTATTATCTCGGTTAAGTATAAAGTTTTCATTAACAACAAAGTCACACAACATGCATATGATAATAGATTTGTCTTTTAGGTAATCTTTATATGATAAAGTTATCAAATTTGGAAATAGTTTTCTTAAATATGTTATCTCTAAGAGAACATGGTACTTTTGGATTTTCGGTGTTGATTATGGTGCACTTTAACCGGTGTGAATAGTGGAAAGGGATTTCATCTGGACATTTGACACACTGTAGTTTTGTTCCTTGTAATGATTCAAAATATTCTACTTCTAAATTGCATTTTGTGCATATAGGTTGAAAATGATTGGAATGTATGTTTGGTACTGTCAATTTTCCTTTAACCTATTTGACACTGTTCAATGTATGTGTTATTGGAACTTTTTTTATTAGGAAGTATGTGTAATGTAACATTATATGCAATATTTTACCTTATTTTTGGACTTGAGGAACATTTTTAGATGAACAAATGCCTTCTTTTCCCTTGTTGTAATCTAGGGACTAGAAACATACATTCAAGGAGAGTCTACATTGTGAAGCACATAAAGAGAACACACAACCCAACAAAGAAGATATAATTTAGGGAAGGATATCCATCCGAGTTTGTATTCCATCTTTAGGGTTATTTATACAATGAGTAAATGGTTGGAGCGGTTGTACCCACTCCAACTAATCCTTTGGTTAGTTCTCTTATCACATATACTATTACATTATGCTTGATTACATATATATCTATACATTTGCTTAATGTCTAATGTCTAATGTCTAATATGTATGTGATGACTATTAGGGCCTAAGAGGCCTCCCAACTTCTCCCCCACACTCAAATCCTTTCTCGTCCCGAGAAAGTGTGTAGATAGCTAATGACTTGTTACTCTTTAACCTTTTTCTTCAATATGGTAAATGCCTATATAGTCAGTGAGTCTCACAATGCTTTTCTCCCACCCAAGAATGGTCCTCTTGATCCTATTGTTACACCTTTCAATATGGTACCTTCAAAGTGGTGAGTGGCTTGTCTTGGGATCATCTCGTCCCTACACACACAATGCGGTAGAATATCATGCTTCAACCAACTTACCATTTCTTTGCTTTTTGGATTCTGAGGTCACAACTCAGAAACTATACTGCGAATTTTATACCAGGGGATTGGATCAATTTAGTATTTCTTGTGCCAACACATTTTATTTTAATCTCTCATGTGTGTCTTTGTCTGGAGATGTCTCTTTCTTGAATGCCTTTATTTGTTGCCAACACACTCATTATCAATGCTCAATATTTTATTGCTTTGATTTTCTACTCATCAAATTTATGTGCTTATTTATGATTTTCTAGAGTCTAATTTTGATATTATGTGAAGGAGAACTTGACTATGATTTGACTCAATGAATCAATGGGAAAAGGAATACACTTTTACTAGTACCAGACTTTTACAATTTAGTAAAATGTTGTTGGCTGAATGCCGAATTATGTTGGCGAGGAACTAATCTTGTCGACTTGAAACGACTTACAATACAATGATGGAAGGGATCACCTGCATTTGAAGACGCACATTTAATCCCCTCCTTACAATTTTGACTCAAATTTTACATTTGACATAATTAAAATAAAATAATCTACTACATTTATTTTTCCTACTAAAATATGATTCAATTAACTTAGTTAACTCCACTAAGCCTTCATACATATTTTTTATACATATCACTCGTTAAATATTTTCTTGAATTCAAGTCTCCATCTCTTTCATAATATGATTCATTAACTAGGACCTTATACCCACAATAACCTCCATAAGCACTAGCATTGCTACTTCAATCTTTATCAATTGGGATAAACTATATTTGACTGAATCTAGAATAGCACTTCAATCATTACGCCGAAAGGCGTACACCTATTGAAAATGGGAAAAATTAATCACCTTTTAATGTAAAATTCTAATCTGATGGCTAACAATTGAAGATGCTGGCATATTCTTAGTTGTCCTCCCAAATAAATGAATGTGATTTATTCTTCATAACCTCCTTGTATTTTTGAATACATCCATTAACCTGTTTACTTTTTAACATTTACCTAATCATATTAAGAAATTACTGTATCACTATATGATTGCCACATTTAAATGATTAACCTTTTGAATTACCACATTTGGATTTGCTCAGCTATAGGAGCGTTTCATTTTTTGGCTGTCCGCGCGTTTCATTTTCTGGCTTTCCTCACCTGTCCGCGCGTTTCATTTTCTGGCTGTCCGCACGTTTCATTTTTTGGCTGTTTGCGTGTTTCATATTGAATCACTGAGAGTGGAAGACTATAACAACGTGGTGGGGAAGGTCATTGTTGTAGGCTAGGGGCAGATCATTAAGGACTTATTATAACCTACAGAGAGTGTTTAGGGTTCTAGCCATTAACCTGTGGGAAGAAGCTTTGGCATCGCCTCTCGGTGTTCATCAGCCATGGTTTTGAGTGGCTGTGCTAGTAATATACCCTTTGAAAAATATATACGCTCACTTGTGAACAACGTAGTGTCAACCAAGTCCACCATTAGAGTGTTAGATGATGAGTCGTCTAGGTTGACCCCTAGACCGATCAACTAGTGGTCGAACAAATCCTTCATCTCCACTTGATATCATACATTGAATGGATTGAAAGAAACACCAACATCATTAACATGTCCTTGGCACATCCACCTATTGACCATCATGTCCAAAATCTCCAACGGTTTCGGCTATCCCACCAACAATCCATGGATCATAATAACGGTTAGTCGGTCGACTCTCCCTCGACATCGAATGCACTAGAAAATATATTGACCATCTAAACTCCACATATAGTCTACTGTTTCATCGAGTGCATTATATATTTTGTTTTGGCACATAGATATTGGCAAGATAGTCATTTGGTTCTCCTTGATGTTGATTACTATATGTAGTACAATACAAAAAGTTCCTCCTGACCAGTCACGTCTCCCTTGTAGTAAAATTGTTTACAAAACACATCATCATGCAATTTGGACTCTAGGGAAGCATTCTCCTTTCTTTATGATACCATCCATGCCCATGATCTATCGACCAACATCCACCAACCTCCACCTCCATGATCTTCTAGATTACATAAACATTCAAGAAGAGATACATTGAGGAAAACATATCAAGACACAAGTACTCAAGAAGTATTTAGGGAAGGATATCCATCCAACTTTGTATTCCATCTTTAGGGTTACTTATACAATGGGTAAATGGTTGGAGCGGTTGTACCTGTTCCAACTATTCCTTTTTTTAGTTCTCTTATCACATATGTTATTACATTATGCTTGATTACATATATATATCTATACATTTGCTTAATGTCTAATGTCTAATATGTATGTGATGGCTATTAGGGCCTAAGAGGTTTCCCAACATGGCCTCTTTATTAAAAATATAAAATGATTTTTCTTTTTAAATCACTTGGGATATAAATCTTAATATGCTTTTTTAATATACCCTTTAGCCTGGTTTTCCAAATCCATGTACTAACCCTTGCATTCAAAAATTCTGCCACATGGGTTTTGTCTGAGATGTGATTAGCTTGTCATTTGTTGCCGAGTTTATCCTTGCATGGTGATGAATGACCTTCTTATGCCACATTTACCCATAAACATACCTGTGTAACTCTTCGACACCTATTTTTTTTCTTATAACCCGACCTTTTGCCAAAATTTTGATGTGGCATGTCGAGTACACATATTAACGATCAATATGAGCCATTGTTGTATTTTCGGCCCTAGGATCCCATGCATCAAGATTCATGAACTTCCTAAAAAAATGTGAAATAATGAAATTCTGTGAAAGTGCCATGTTGAGAACTAAAACTGATAAATGAATCATGGCCAATAGATGCATATAGATTCTATAAGACAATGGCCACATGGGTAATGACATAGGTGCACACAACCATGGGAATAAAATACCTACAATGTGTGATCACCCCTATAATAGAAAGATGGCTCTATAAAACCATGTGTCTTGATAGGTTCACCTCAAGTCCCCCAATCCTATCCAAGACAAAGGGAAGTGAGAGTGAAGTCTAGAAAGATTGATCATGGCAGAAAGACAAGTCTAAGAGTCCATAATACACAATATTCCACACAACCTACAAAGCTTTGACTTGCATCCTTGGTCTTACAATGGTGTAGTCGGATGAAAAATGTAGAGTACCTTCTGGATAGGTGACATGACATATGGAATAGATTGACATCCGTGATTACAATAGTCTTACATAATAAAATGTAATACTGAAGCCTCTAGACAACATGTACCACTGCCAAAGCCAACTTCTCAACATGCGAGTAGTTAAGTTTAGAACCCATCAAACTGTGATTGAGGTAGTAAATGATGTGCTCTTGGAGCGCATCATCCTCTTGAACTAGAACCATGCCGACAACAGATTATGTTGTTGTAAGATACAATAAGCATTCTTTTCTATAGTCCAGGGGACTAAGCAAGGGGGCAGAAACAAGTGCCTTTTTGAATGCATGAAATGGTTTTTATGCAAAATTGTCCCAAATGAAAGGGACCTACTTTTTCAACAAGCACACAAAGCCTTTGGTGATGTTAGCATAGTTAGAGATAAACCGATGAAGGAAATTGGATTTTCCTTGCAAACTTTAAATTTGTCAAATATTTTGCGGGGGAGACAATTGAATTATCGCCTCAACCTTTAACAAATCGACTATAATCCTATTATTGGAAATAGTAAATCCCAACAAATTCCCCGAGATGACAGAGAATATGTACTTATTAGGATTCAATCGAATACGATAATATCAACATCTCGCAAACACAAGTCAAAGGTGAGCTGGATGATATGCTCTCTTGCGAGAACGAGGTCATCAAGATAAGCTTCAACTATATGTTTGATATCATGAAAGGTGAAAGACATAGCCCACGAAAATGTAGTCCCAACATTTTTAAGGTCGAAATACATCTTACAATACACGAATTGACCCCAAGGACATATAAAATCCATTTTTTGTTTATCCTCGGGTCAGATTTGGATCTAGTTATAGCCAAAAAGTCTGTCCATTAAATAATTTTTTTTGATTCCCGCACTCTCATCGATAACATGATCGATAAATGGTGTGGGGAAGTTGTCCTTGGAAAAATATTTATTCATATCCCAAAATTCCATGGAAACACAAATGGTTACTTTCTTTTTATCCACTAGAATGGGATTTGACACCCATTATTTCAGAGGAACAGGATAAATGAAACCAACCTTGAGAATTTTCTATACCTCTACCTTAATAGTTGCACCTTTTAGGGTTAATTGATCGTAACTTCTGTCTAACAAGTTTCATGTTTTCGTACATTTTTATCTAATGTTATATGATCCGAGGGTTTATGCCTAACATTTCTTCGTATGAACAGACAAATAAATCACATAATTCCTTGAACAAGGCAATACACATGCAGATATCCTCCTGAGATCATTCCACACTAATGAACACATTCTCCATGATGCCTGGGGTTGGAGATATGTTGATCGAAATTGTTTTCGATATAATTTCCTTATTTCCCTCAACATACACATTGTGCATAGCTAAGGGGTTCACAAAATAATCAACACCTCCTCTCAAAGTCGATCATAACTCTCCCTTCTCAACCTTACTAAGTTTTAGGAGGAAATAAGATCAATGATGTAAGTCCCCCATGGCCGTTCAGACTCTGTCATTGCCTCAAGTATAGCTTCGTCAAAATGAAAAACAATATTGAGGCAGCCTAGCGAGTTAGAAGAGTTTAGGGCCCAGATGGGCTCCATAAACGAATCCACTTCTTCTGTCCAAGGATTAGGATAGAGATCTAAAGTATCTTGTTGAATCAATTGGTAAGCTATCTCAGCTGTAGATAATGTCATGGCCATATTAGTATGTGCAAGACCTTCCACTGAGTTAGACATAGAGGGTAAAACAAAAGGATCATCGAAGTATGTTGCTCGAAACGAACTCACTTGAGTCACGAGGATTGAAGAGTTTGACTGTTGATATAAAGATGGAAGAATGNCCATATTAGTATGTGCAAGACCTTCCACTGAGTTAGACATAGAGGGTAAAACAAAAGGATCATCGAAGTATGTTGCTCGAAACGAACTCACTTGAGTCACGAGGATTGAAGAGTTTGACTGTTGATATAAAGATGGAAGAATGCTAATATAGGATATTAGCACTAAGATGTTGAATGTTCCGATCAAGGAAAAATACATCTCGACACCAATGATCTCAATTGTCATTTGAGAGTTTCTGCATTGTGGATCCCATAAAGTTTCCAACTAACAGGACTAAGTTTCTTTGGGATTAACATTACAACTTGATTGAAGCCATGGGTTTTTCCCTTTATATTTGTTTATTATTATTATTATTATTTTCCTTTTCTATGATTTTGTTTGCAATAATATCAGTTTTTTAGGCCATAGTCCCAAAAGCTTTGCAATTTTAAGCCTAAAAAAAGGAAATGTTCCTTGTAGCACCATGTTTTGATCCAGAGGTTGATTTCATGATTTTGGTTCACAAGGATATTGATTTTCAAGGCCATGGTTTCAAACAAGTCGTAATGTTAACCCCAAAGTAAATAGGTGTTAGTGTTAGCACCACTTTTCATTTCAGGGGTCCATTTTAAGGTTTTTGTTTGGAATAATATCGGTTGTCGATTCCACGATTTCAACAAAGTTGTAATTTTAAACTTGAAAAAGGGGTGATACTGGTAGCATCACTTTTTGAAATGAGGGTATTTTAAATCCTCCCCCCCCCCAAAAAAAAAAAAAAACTTGTGTGTG